>CAUYQV010169139.1:0-55754 GCA_963574575.1 Galagoides demidoff
AGAGAGTGCCCCCCGAGAGAGTGGCCCCCGAGAGAGTGCCCCCCCAGTGCCTGCCCCCCCGAGCGAGGGGCCCCCGAGGGAGTGGCCCCCGAGAGAGTGGCCCCCGAGAGAGTGGCCCCCGAGAGAGTGGCCCCCGAGAGAGTGGCCCCCGAGAGTGCCTTCAGCACTTTCCATGAGAAAGTGGGGAGAAGCTGGCTAACCTTCCTGTGTCAGCTTCTTCTCCCAGAATGGAAGGAAATGACACCCATCCCTGGGCGCCTGAGGATCAGGTGAGAAGACAGTGCAATGCAGGTGTGTGCTGCTCTCTTTTCTATTCTCACATCCGAGTTTGGCATCCCCAAGTTATCCAAAGTATTTTTAGCAGCTTGATTAAGAAAGTCAGAAGAACAAAAAAACAAGAAACTCTAACCACTTTAGCACAAATGAAGCCAGTGAGTGAGGGGTGTCAGGGGCCTTAGTGGTCACCATGTCCAGCCTGGGAGGGGTGGGTGAGGCTAAAGCCTGGGCCCCACTGGGATTCAGGTGTGCATGGTAGGCGACCAGCCAGGAGGCCAGGAGGGGTGTCGTATACCTCCTGAGAGAGGATGGTTAGGACCTGCCTCTGAAGTGGGCCCCTGGGGACTGGCACCGCTGCCTGTGGCTAGACAGGCAAGGCAGGGGCTGCCTAGCCCCAGGGAGATTGTGCTGGTGCAGGGTGAGGGAGGGGAGCCAGAGGGTCATGGTGTGGGGAGATCTGCAACAAGGGTTTCTTTGCACCCTGAAGGTCCCTGCAGCACAGCCCTGGAGTTTCTTGGGGCCAGTGCCCAGCCCAGCTGGTCCTGGGTGGGATGACAGAGCCTTTACACAGGGCTTCAGAGCACAGCAACTCTAGGTGGATACAGGACTCCAGGAGCCATGTGCGGACAGCAGATACTACTTCTCATAATCCCAGAGGCTGTAGCCTGCATTAAGGCCCCTGCAGACGCACTACTAGGCATTTACCCAGAAGAAAAAAAAATCCTTTTATCAAAGGACATATGCACTTACAATGTTTATTGCAGCTCAATTTACAATTGCCAAGATGTAGGAACAACTTAAATGCCCATAACTCAAGAATGGATTAACAAACTGTGGTATACGTATACCTTGGAATACTATTCAGACACAAAAAAGATGGTGACTTTACATTTTTTATATTAACCTAGATGGGGTTGAAACACATTCTTCTTAGCAAAGTATCACAGGAATGGAAAAGCAAGTATCCAATGTGCTGAATACTAATATGAAACCAGTTGGTAATCTAATTCACTCCCACATAGGAGAAAAACTCATTTCAGGCTCGGCACCTGTGGTTCAAGTGGCTAAGGTGCCAGCCACATACACCTGAGCTGGCGGGTTTGAATCCAGCCTGGGCCTGCCAAACAACAATCATGGCTACAACAAAAAATAGCTCTCCCCCCCCAAAAAATAGCTGAGCATTGTGGCAGGTGCCTATAGTCCCAGCTACTTGGGAGGCAGAGGCAGGAGAATCACTTGAGCCCAGGAGTTGGAGGTTGCTGTGAGCTGGGATGTCACAGCACTCTACCCAGGGTGAGAGGTTGAGGCTCTGTCTCAAACAAAAAAAAAAAAAAAGAAAAGAAAAACTCATTTCAATTCAAGTTGGGGGGAGGAGGAATGAGGGGAAGGGGGAGTGGTTGATGTGCTCCCACTGAACGGGCACAGTGTAGGGGTGTATGGCACACCTTTTGGGTGCAGGACACAGCTACAAGAGGGACTGTACCTAACAAATTCAAATATTGTGACCTGGTTGTTTATACTCTCACATTAACCTGAAATTAAAAAAATATATACAAATATATACATATATAAATATATAAACACATACAAAATTTTATATGAGTTATTAGAGTTATGTATTATTTTGGCTTTTTAGAGTTATATATTATTTATGCCCATAATTAGATATCTCAAAACTGTCACTTCTTTCCGGATCTTTATGGTTTTTAAGGGAATACTTGCTCAGAGACATTTAAGCAATGGCAGTGAAGTAACTCAAATTAATCAGTTGTGACTGATTTAAATGAAGCCTAATTGCCTTATTTCTGGTGCTTGTTTGTCTAACAAACCTAAATGAGGCCAGGTGCCCCCAGACAGCCCTCCCTGAGTGCTCTACTCTGTGTGGCTTGAGCCGCAGGGACCGGGCAGTTGGAGTCTGTCACTGTGGGCCGTTGGTCGGTTTCTCTTATTTGGGGAGAAAATAAATGTGAGGTTCTTCTGGGAAGATGATTTCCCCGGGTTTCCTTCTCAATATGCAGTATGAAATGGATTGTTAAATGAAATCTTCTGGGAATTGAGTTCCTTTTGTCGTTCTTGTCTTCAAGAGAGCACCTTGCACTCTGACAGAAAATTGTTCATTAATCCCCATGGAATGGCCAATTTTCCAAGGCAGCCGTTCAAGTGCACTAGAGCTGTAAGAAGTTTCTCAGGGCCTGGGCTGCACTAATTGCTTGCAGAGGCTGTACATCCCCGCAGAGGATACCGTGTGCCCCTGACGGTCAGTGCCCAGCTGGTGGCTTTTGCTGTTTGTTTAACTGACCTGAGAAGGATAGATACCTCCTAACGCTGTGAGGCCCAGCAGAGTTTCCAGGGCAGGCCATGGCTGTGGTCTGGGGTGGAGTTACTGTTGCTTGGTATTGGAGTCGGGGTATCTGTGTGTCCATGTCAGGTGAAACAGTGGGCAGTTTGGGGACTGGCTCTCTGTCCGTCTATGTCATCTCTTCCAATAATAGAGAGGCAGGTGGTGCCTGAGAAGGGGAACTTAGAGCAAATCCTGTGAAAGGTCGTGGGATTCATTTGCGAACAAGGGAAAGACAGGGCTGGGGTGGCAGCCAGGGTGCAGCACTTCGGAAGGGAGTGGAGGGGTAAACCCTGTCCTCCTGTGGCCGGACCTTGGGTGTGGTCACATGGAAGGTCCAGGAGGTCAATTATGGAGAAACCAATTTCTGGGGAGTGCGTTAAGGCCCAGTGGCGTGAGATACACCTGTTTCTCAGAAGGGCGAAAATGTTTCCTTTGGCTCCAGTTTAATGTCCCAGTGTTTGCATCTTGGGAAAGTGGCAGGAAAACTGCTCGCTCCAGATAAAGTCCCTGCTCTGCTGTACAGCCTGGGCGTGCCGGTTACACGCTCAGAGCTCAGTGGCCTTCTTTGGAAATAGGAAAACAGTACTCACCTCACAGGACCGTTGTGAAAATTTAATGATGTAAGTAGAAAGCAGAGAATTTCTTCTCTGGAAAGGAGCAGACAGAGGCAAAGAAGCTGTGCACCCGCTCTGATGTTTAGTACAAATAATACACACACAATTTGAACTCCAAACCAACACCTTAATATCGAATCGCCAAATGAGACTTTAATGACTTCGGTGGCACTATTCTCTTTGCTCAGTTATGCTCCCAGGAAGAAATTACTGCCTCCTTTCCTGGGCATTGCCCAGTCAGGTTTTGCTCCCCAAACAACTCCCCAGTTTCAGGCATTGGCTGTTGACCTCTGCGTCTCACACGCCAGGGTTTGGCTCTCACTCTCACCCTTCCTGGCTCCTTATTTCCGATAGTGCTGTCACTTTTGTACCTAGACGGGCAATCAGTGTTGGTAACACTGCACTGCATGAACACGGAGCTGTGCGGAAGTGAGACACTCACTATGATTGCCTAGTTTTTGTTTTGCCTTGAGTTAATGCATCATTTTCTACTTCTTTTTTCCAGATGTTTACCATACTGTTTACCACACTGTCTAACTGGATAAATATTGTTCTTCATAGAACCCAGTAACGAAGCAGGATTATAGTCTTCCTCCGTTTTGTTTCTCCTTCATTCAGTGATTGCCTGAGCTACTGCCCAGTCCCCAAGGCCATATGCTCTCTCCTGCCAGACGGTGTCCTCGGCCTCGGGGGACAGTGTCCTGCTCCGTCATTCCAGGACTCCTCTGCTCTGCCCTTTCCTGTCGGACCTATGTCCTGGGGCCATTTGTTGACTTACTTCCTTGTTTTGCTGGGTCACACCCTCCAGCAGCTTCCATGGAAAGGGTATGTTAAAGGCAAACCTTTTGAATCCCTCCACATCTCGAAATACCTTTACTTGGCTTGCACACTTGATTGGGAGCCTGGTTAAGTAGAGCAGTTTTTAGAATTTGTAATTCAGCATTTGCTTTAAAGAAGTAGAATCTCAGTTTGCACATGTGATTCAGAATTGTGAAGAAATCCCATCTCATCATGACTCTTATTCTTTTGTGTATGACAAAGATACTTTCCACACCTTCCCGTGTTCTCTGCAATTCTTTGAATTTTTTATCTTTACTTCTAATGTTCTAATTTAATTAAGATGTCTGGGCTTATAGACTCTTTCTAATCCTTTTGCTGGGTATTCAGCTGGCCCATTTCAGCTCATGATTTATAGTTTTTAAATATGGGAAACATTTTTAAATGCTTTTTCCATAATTACTTCCTCTTGTTTTCTCTCTTTTCTGGGAATTTTTTAGTTAAGATGTTAGATCTTCTGGATTACTTGTTTAAGTCTTTAGTGTTCTCTCATAATTCCACTTTTTTGAATCTTTCTGAGAAATGTCTTCAGTTTTATCTTTCAACTATTTGTTAGATTTTTACATTTATGATATCACATTTTGATTTCTGATATTTCTTCCTCTCCTCCAGTGCTCCTGACCTGGCTGTTGAGAAGTTTTGAGGTCGCCTTCTGTTCCCAGAGGTCTAGAGGTCGTCTTCTGTTTTGCACATTGTGTCTTCTTCCTTATTTTTCTGCCTTTTGTGTTAGAGACTTTTCTTAAACTCTGGTATGCCAAGCCTCTATCTAGCTATTTCTCTGCCTACCCATCACCTCTCCCCCCTGTCTTTCTCATCTCTAGCCCACCCATGCATATCCGTCTATCCACCATCTGCAACTGCACTGGGCCATGAGATGCCCAGATCCTTGGTCAAATGTAATGTCTGCATGTGTCTGTGAGGGTGTTTCCAGGAGAGATAAGCATTTGAATCAGCACAGAGTAAAGCAGAGGTCCCTCCTCGAGTGGGTGGGCATCGCCCAAGTTTCAGAAACCTGAACAGAATAAGCAGGTGGGGAAAGGCTCTCACCTGTCTGTCTGGGATGGGATCTGCTCCTGCCTTCAGCTCTCAGCTTCTCAGGCCTTCAGACATGGCTGGGATCCACACCACTGGCTCTTGGCTCTCAGCTCCCTGGGGTCCCATGGCAAGTGGCTGGTAGCAGATGGCAGGTCATGGGACTTCTCAGTCTCCAGGGCTGCATGAACCAGTTTCCTATAATCTATCTATATACACAACCCCTATTAATATATAATTATATAACATATGCAATTAATGTATAATACATATAATAAATGTTTGACAATACAGGTTGATTGTCCTTTATCTGAAATGCTTGGTATCAGAAGTGTTTTGGATTTTGAAATTTACGAGATTTTGGAATATTTGCATTATACTTAACTGGTTGAGCATCCCAAATCTGAAGATCTGAAATCCAGAATGCTCCACTGAGCATTTCTTGAGTGTCTTATTGGTGCTAAAAGAGTTTTGGATATTGGAGCATTTTGGATTTCAAATTTTTGAATTTGCAATGCTCAACCTGTGTGCCTGTATATATTTGTTGTATATAAAATGCATATAAAATTTTTGGGTATTGGGTTCTCTTTCTCTGAGGAACCCTGATTGATACACCATACAACCTCCATAATCTCTCTCTCTACTTCATCTGTTTATCTGTCTGCCTGTTTATCCATTATCTATCTATGTATCAATCATCCATCTATTTGTCATCTATCTGTCTATCATCCATCTATCAATCATCTATCTATCATCTATCATCTCTATTATCTATCTATTATCTATCACCTATCTATCTATCATCTGTCTACCCACCTGCCGATATACTGGAGCCTCTGTGTGCACACAGGTGGGTCCATCACATCATGAGCACCATTCTGAGGTGATTATTCCTGGGCTGGTCACTTCATCTGGAGATTCCCTGATCTCAGTAGCTGGAGATTGTTGTTCCCCTGAGCCTGTCAGCTTTCTCCAGAGGGACAGTGTGTGATCCTCCCTGTGGTCCAGTGCGAGGGGGTCTGGGCATTGAGCTCTTCTGTCTGCAGACTGTCAGGTCTACAGTGTTCCGCCCTGCCCATTACATCCACTGGTCCCCTACACCTTCCATTCAAATTCTCCAGAAAATGAGGAGCTGGGCTCCTGGTCAGTGGTCAAACTGCTGCTCTGGGGTAAGGTATGACTGTCACTCTGTTCAGCGTGTGAGTGTCCTTGTTGGGTCTGAGCCTCTCTGAGAGTCTCCAGGAGAGCCGAATCTGTCCTGCTGGTGTCCCCTCTGTGAGCACTCTGTCCTGTAGCTTTTCCCTTCTGTGAAAACACGCGTCCTCATGCCACCTGCCTGTCACACGTCAATTGAAATTGCTTGTCTGCTAATATTCTTCTTTCCCATTTGACTCTGAGGATTTATGCCTCTTTATTCCTTTAACTTTTCAGAGGTGAGGTCACAGGAGAGAAAAGATATAAATTTATGTTCTCAGCCCTTTAAATTTAACAGAAGTCCAAAAGATTTTTTTTTTGCAGAAAGGTTATTGAATGATGGGGTTTCAGTTGAAAGAGCTTACGGGAAATTGAGGACGAGACACCTTCAGGTATGAGTTTTGGAGACTTAAGCTTTTATCTTTGATAGAAAAATAAATCCTATCCTTAATCGGATACAATTGCATTAGCATTGGCCCACGGAGGCAAGCAAGGAGAAACCAGCTCACCCCCAAAAGAAATAAGATCAGGGGTGAGAACCGGAGTGATTTCTCAAATGGGTCGAGTTAATCCACGTAACTGGAACTGTAATTCTTCCTGTTGCCTAAGAAGGTGATTCTGCTCCTGGTTGTTAGTAAATGCAGGATGTGGAAAGAGCTGGAAAATCGTGTGGGCTGCTAGGTTTGAAAAGCTGGATTTGAGAGAAGTAAATCCTAGTGGTCAAACTGCAGCAGTCAGTGGATCTGCAGGCGACACAGGGAGGGGGGTGAGGGCGGCTCTCATGGTGCCTTTGCTTCTTGGATATAACGCAGGCAAAGGCGTTGCTCTTTCACTTACTCAGGTTTTGTGTTGGGTGTTTTCAGAGTCAACAAGGAAGAAGTGTGGTGTGTGATGGGGGAAAGGGTATGTTCGGATGTGTCTGAATAGGGGAGGAAGCCTGGATTGGAGTGAAGGTTACCTGAATGAACATCGAACCAATTTTTCTTTAAAGAAATAGTAATGGATTTGGGTCATGGGAAGTGGTTCTAAGTTTTCTCTTAAGGAGGGTCAAATCTGATGTGGCCAACTTATTGAGTCACCGTTATGTGAGTTCTTGTTCATCCCTTTTGTTTCAGGTCTCGGAGCTGTCCTCTGAGCTGGGAGGCATGTCAGGCTTGGACAAAGGTGTGTTCAGAGTTCCCTAATCACCAGGATAACCCAGCCATGAGGGTTTTCTCATTTCTGCAGGGCCTTGGTGGCTAATTCTCCACCAGCAAATGCACTGCCATCAAGACCAGAGTGACCTCACCTGGTCTGGGAGGGATTAATACATTTTGGAAGAAGAGAGCAGCTGGTCCTGCTGTGGGTCCAGCATGTGGTCAACCCAGCCTTTCTGTGAGCACCTGGAGGGGCAGGTGCAGTGACATGTGCTGTGAAGTTCTGAGCAGCTCACACCCGGACTGGTAAGTTGTCCTAGAAAGTGTGAACATTTGGTGACTGTCACAAGGTAGGCATGCCATTGAATAACCCACTGGACGGGGACCAGTGTTTTCCAAAACATTCCAAAAAACACGTGTACTAAGAGATGTCCCACAGCAAAGGATTATACCGTCAAGTAAGCTCAGTAAGCTGCAGAGTACAAGTGCCTCCATGTTGTTCTCAGAGCCATTCAGGACGAGAGACTTGGAGTCCTCCAGCAAAGTAAGATGTTTAACTCTGTTTAACTGAGCACTCTTGAAGCTGGTTTTTTACCCACCGTTCTTTAGAAAAACAGTCATTAACATCTGGAGGAAGGGTGGGGAACAGCCATTCAGTAGGTGACTAAGTCCCTATTACTTACATATGTCCTATGATGGGCCCAGTGGCTGATGGAGGGGTGGGTGCCACAGCCTCTCCAGCCCATGGGCAGGTGGCAGGGGTGGAAGGTGCCTCCTGCTCTGCCGCTCCACTGTTTCTTCCTCCCATCCCCCCCTCCTCTCCTCTTCCTCTCCTCCCCTCCCCTCCCCCTCCTCCCCTCTCCATGCTTCCCTCCACCCTCCTCCCCTTCACCGTCCTCCCCTCCCCTTTCCCTTCTTTCCTTCATCTAGCTTTTCTTCTCCTTTCATTCCCTCCCCCTTCCCTTCCTTTGTGTTTAATCAATAAATGGAAACAGAGATGGATCTAGCAAGAGGTATATCCATCTTAAATAAATGTGATCTTAAATGAAAGAAAAGAAGTCACCATGAGATATCCCTAATTTCTGTATGCTCTCTTCTAATTAAAAGAAGAAAAGAATATAAAAAATAAAGTTTTTTTATTATTAAGAAAAGGATATTTATATGTGCTTATTGGCAAAGGAAATGTAATTAATGGGCATGAGGAGAGGAAGGGCGGAAGGTCAGAGTCACGCCTCCTAGTCTTGGAGCCCAGAGCTGTTATTTACTTGAGTTGACGGTGTCCCAGGCATGGTGCTGGGTCTTTCCATGAAATGTCTTTTTCAATCTTCACAAATTCCATGAGAGAGGTTCCACATCAGTTTTAGAAGTGAAAAATGGTCTTGACTGCCACTTGGACATGCTGACTTTGCAGGTCATGTGGCTGCACATGGCAGCTGTGGACTGTTACCCGGGGGGTCCCTGCACTGTCCCACAAGGTAAAGAAAAACCTGGGCACAGGTGGAGGCAGGCAGCACACAGAGGGCAGAGGGCAGAGGGCAGTCCTTCCTCAGGAAGGAGGAGGGACCAGGGGGTCTTAAGGAGAGGACAGGCTAGAGCCGGGGCTGAGGCAAGAGTGAGGGCAGAGGCCCAGCCACTCTTCAGGATTGAGACATGCAAGGTCATCTCTGGGCCCAAAGAGCATTTTCCTGGGGAAGTGGAGGAGGTTGGGACAGTGTGAGGAGAACGAACCTGAAAGTTAATTTGGTCTCAGAGAAATCGTCTGGAGAAATGGCACCGGGGGGCTCCCCCTGGAACATACGAGTCCTGGTCTGGAGCTCTTCTTCCTCAGCATGGTGGGCTCAGTGCAGCTAAGGCTACCTGCAAACCCAGCTCAGTGCCCAAGAGACGACTGTGACATGCACATCCTTCAGCCGCCCTGCTCCCACCACAGAACCTGCCTGCCAGCTCCATGGACCTCCTTGCGGGGCTCCTGGCCTGAGCCTCGGCTCATATCCCTTTGGGCCTCCACACTGGCTCTGTCTCCCTTTCAGTCTGGACTGTTCCTTCCTGCCACATGGGTATCTGTCATGATGGTGGGGAAGAGGGCTGAGGAGACATGAGGTCAGAGACCACCTGGTGAGCTGTGGTCTCACTGTCCTCTCTGTGGATCCCAAATCAGATGTGCCCAGTGCCAGACAGGTGCACACGGCGGGAGCTACTGCCTCCTGTCAGCCCAGAACTAGTGCAAGTTTAGGGAGCTCTTTAGGGAAGGACTTGGCAACCCTCTCCCTAGAAACCAGTTACTTAACTGATAAAAAACCTAGACAACAATATAGGTCTCTGGACACTGAGGGCCTATAGCAAATGGAGAAACGTTTATTCAAGAAAAACTCTAAATCACGACAAGAACTGGGAGAACTGGTGGCATTTGTGCCCCCGTACCAGGCACGTGCAGTTCCAAGTCTGGGTCATGAGGGCAGGCTGCATGTACCCAGACCCAGGCTGTGCTTGTGGACACAGCAGAGGACAGGGCCAGCCTCTCTTTTGCGCACAGACTCCTCTTGCAGGGCAGAAGATCCACTCCAGGGCACAGACCAAGGGCACTGCAGTCCCACTGGCCCCACTCCAGGTCAGCTGCCAGGTTGGAGGGGCAAGGCAAGAGGTCCCCAGGCCACCAATATGCCAGTGTCCCCTTGTGGGGTGGGGGTGTTACTCCAGAAAGTCATATCCCTGCCCCCCACTTCAAGACAGTGGTGCAGGCTCTCCCTGGTGGAAGGAAGGCAGTGGGACAGAGACTTCTGCAGCTCTGTCCAGGGAACGTGGCTGGGAGACCATGAGGAGGCAAGTGGCTCTGTGGGAAAGCTGGACATAAGGAAGGCAGCACCAACCTGGAAGATACGCTGGGAGGTTAAGGTGTGCACTGTAAGCTCTAGAGCAGTCACTGAGAAGACAACACAAATTAAAACTCAGAAAGGAATTAAGAGGCTAAACCGGCAAATATTGCTTTATGCAAAAAATATATTAAACAAAGACTAGAGGAACAAAAAAGACACAAGATATTTAGAAAAATGCACACATACATCCAGCCATACTAATAACATTGAATGTGAAAACGTATTGAACCACCGAAACAAAAGGTAGAGGTGATTAGATTGCATTTAAAAAGAGCCAAACACAAGACATACATTCAAGGTATAAGTAGGTTGAAAGTAAAAATGATAAAAGAAAACCCCACATAAACAACAGCTGTAAAGTACCAGAGTAGCTATACTACAAGGCAAAACAGACTTAAACAAAAAAGATGCCAGATACAGCCCAGAAGGGCAGTTTCTAGTCATAAAAGAGTCATTCCTTCAGGAAGATATGGTGTATTAATATGCATGTAAATTCCTTCAGGAAGATATGCTGTATTAATACGCATATAAATTCAGCGTCATGAAAACAGGCATCATAGAGGAGGCATCACAAACTCATCTCATTGCTAAACATCACGACCGTCACCAGATGGCCAAGTGGAGGACTTCAAAGGTAACTGTAGGTATGTAGGTATTTTTCTAGGATGATTTCGTGCACTTAATTATCAGATCTTGTACAATAATAGTTCCAATGGCCATGCCAGAAAAGGAGTCCCAAATTTCTCTGAAGGGTGGACGAGGCATTGGCGTCAGTGCACAGCTTCCCAAGGGGAGCACCTCGAAGGTGACCACAGTGATATTCAGCAATGATATCCAGAAATCCTTTTCTAGGATGAGTTTGTGAACTTAATTGTCCAGCTTCATATTATGTATTATTTATATATATCAACAGAGCTCTGAAATACATGAAGTAAAACTTGAAGGAACCAAAAGTAGAAAGACAATTCATAGTAGTTCTTGGAGACACCAATACCCCATTGTCCCTAATAGATAGAATAACTAAGCAGAAGGGATAAAATAGCAGATGTGAACATCACTGCAAAGTAATTACACCTCACAGATACCTAAAGAACACCTGCCCAAAGGCAAGACAGTATACATTCTTCTCAAGAACACACGGAATACTCTTCAGAACAGATTATAGGCTGTGCCATAAGAGAAACTTCAACACATTTAAAAGATGAAAAAATACAAAATGTACTTTTTGACTATAATGGAATAAAACTGGAAAGAATAACAAGAAGAAATTATGAAAATTCACATACATTATGTGAAAATTAAACAACATGTGTAAAAAGTCAATAGATCAGAGAAGAAATCACAAGAGAAATTAGAAAATTCCTTGAGAGGGCTCAGTGCCTGTAGCTCAGTGGGTAGAGTGCCAGCCACATACACCAGGGCTGGTGGGTTCGAACCTGGCCCAGGCATGCTAAACAACAATGACAACAGCAACAACAATAGCCAAAAATAGCCAGGTATTGTAGTGGGTGCCTGTAGTCCCATCTACTTGAGAGGCTGAGGCAAGAGAATCACTTAAGCCCAAGAGTTTGAGGTTGCTGTGAGCTGTGACGCTACAGTAGTCTGTGGAGGGTGACAAAGTGAGACTCTGTGTCAAAAAAAAAAAAAAAAAGAAAAGAAAGAAAGAAAAAAAGATACATTGAGATAAGAAAAAAATAATAACATGCTCAAACGTATGGGATGCAGCAAAGTCCCCTTGGGGATATTTATACCTATCGACAGACACCCACATTAAGAAGGAGGAAAGATCTGATATCAATAACTGAGCTTTCCACATTAGGGTACTGTAAAAATAAAAAGCAGAGAAAACTAAACCAAAGCAAGAAGAAGAAAGGGAATAATGAAGATTAGGAAGTCAGTAAGTAGAACAGAGAATAGAAAACCAGTAGACAAGGTCAATGAATAAATAAAAACAGAATCAATTTATTTTTATACATTAGCCATCAACTTTTAAGAATGAAAATACTTGCAAATAAATTCAACAAAATAAACACAAGATGTATACACTGAAAACCATAAACTATTGTTGAAATAATAAAAGGAAGTTTAAATAAATGATAAGACATGCCATGGGTATGGAGTAGAAGGCTTAACTTTTATAAGATGGCCATACTCCACAAGATCTACAGATTCAATTCAGTGCCTCTTGAAATTCTAGCTAGATTTATTCTTTGAGGGATTTACAAGCAAATACTAAAATTCATGTGCAAATGCAAGAAACTCAGAATAGGTAAAACAGTCTTGGGAAAATGAACAAAGTTGAAGGACTTAAACTTCCTAATTTCAAAACTAACTTTAAAGCTAATCAAAATATTTTTGGTACTGGCATAAGAAATAGGTATATGGATTAATGGCACAGCATTTGTAGTCCAGAAATAAACCCTATATTTATGATCACTTGATTCTCAGTAAGAAATCAAAAATTTTAACGGCATATTTAAAGAATTGTCTTTTCAACAAATGGTATTGGGACAACTGAATATATACATGAAAAAGAACGAGCTGAACCCCTACCTCACACCCTATGAAAGAATTAACTCCAAATGGGTCAAACAACTAAATGTAAGAGCTAAAACTATAAAACACTTAAGGAGAAAGTCTAGAATAAGTCTTCACATCTTAGATTAGGTAGTACTTTCTTAGATATCACACTAAAAACATAAGCAACAAAAGAAAAATATAAATGCATTTGATGACACAAAATTAAACAAAAAAATCTGTGCTGACAGTGATTTCACCCAAACAGCAGAAAGACAGCACGCAGTATGGGAGAACACATTTGAAAAATTATGTATTTTATAAGAGACTTGCATTCAGATTATATAAAGAATTCCTAGAAGAATAATGAAAAGACAAATAACAAAAAAGAGCAAAGATTTGAATAGAAATTTCTTTAAAGAAGATGCACAAATGGCTGATAAGCATATAAAAGGTGATCACCATTATTAGTGATTAGAAAAATGCAAGTCAAAACCACAGTGAGAGGCCACCTCACATTTATTAAGATGCTATAACAACACATGAAGGTAGTAACAAGTGTGAACACGGATGTGCAGGAAGCAGAGAACTCATACCTGGCTTATGGGAATGTTACGTTGTGTAGCTACTTCGGAAAATGGTAGTTCCTCAAAATGTTAACATTACCAGATGACCTGGTAATTCCAGTCTTAGGTATACATCCAAGAGAAATCCCTCCCACACAAAAACTAGTAGGTGAATGCCGATAGAATCATCATTCTGCCAAAATGTGGAAACAACCCAAATGCTCACTGGTAGACACATACAGTACAGCCTCACAATGGAATTTTATTTGGGAATTAAAAGATATGCAGACCTGGTGGCACCTGTGGCTCAGTGGAGAGGGCGCAGGCCCCATATACCAAGGGTGGTGGGTTTGAACCCGGCCCCGGCCAAATTGCAACCAAAAAAATAGCCAGGCATTGTGGCAGGCGCCTGTAGTCCCAGCTACTCAGGAGGCTGAGGCAAGAGAATCACCTAAGCCCAGGAGTTGGAGGTTGCTGTGAGCTGTGATGCCACAGCACTCTATGGAGGACAATAAGGTGAGACTCTGTCTCTCTAAAAAAAGAAAAGAGAAAAAAAGATGTGCAGACCTGCTTCAGTTACAACACAGACGAACCTTTAGATTTTAAAGGTTTTAAAGGACACTGCCCCATCCTTCCTTGAGTCCCTACACTCTACTAAAGACAAAGGTATGCAGAGCCCTGGTCCTTGCAAAGTTTGGAGCATCATGCTAAGCTAGAAAAACCCCTCCAAAGGGGTAGCTATTGTGTGAAGCCTTTTACCTGAAAGGTTGACACTAGGCAAATTACAGACATAGCAGACAGTGGCTTGGTGGCTGGAGAAAGTGTGGGCATGGAAAGGGGGCTGACTGCTGATATTAGGTGTGGAGATTTCCTTCCAGAGAGAAGACTTTCTAAAATTAGATAGTGGTGATGGTTGCATAGCCTGTAAATACACTGAAAAATTACATCATGCACCTTCCCCCTTATTTATTATTGTGTCTGGTTAGGATGCACAAGCTGGTGTTTCGATGTGCTTATATACAGTGAGGGGATTGCTAAGGTCAAGGACATTGACAGGTCCATCCTCTCACACACTCACCTGTGCGTGCAGGTGCCTAACCCACTTCCTCCGCACATTTCCAGCGTACACCACGATGTTACTAACTAGTCCCCCCTGCCCGTAACATCTCCAGGCTTACTCACCCAAGACAGCTGCGTGTTTATACCCTTTGACCTGTATCTCCCACTTCTTCCACCTCTGGTAACCATCTTTCCACTGTTTTTATGTATTTTTCTTCTTTCTAAAAAAGTATTCCACATGTAAGTGAGATCATGCAACATTTTCTTTCTCTGTCTGGCTTTTTAATCTCAGAATAATGTCCTGTAGGGCCATCCACGTTGTCACACTTGGCACAATCTCCTTTGTATGTCTGAATGGTATTCCCGTGTGTGTGTGTGTGTGTGTGTGTGTGTGTATCACATTGTCTTCTTTTTTTTTTTGCAGTTTTTGGCCGGGGCCGGGTTTGAATCCACCACCTCCGGCGTATGGGGCCAGCACCCTACTCCTCTGAGCCACAGGCACCGCCCTGTATCTCATCGACTTTACCCATTCATCCCCGTAGGTCATTTCCACATCTCAGCTACTATGAATAGTGCTGCAGTGAACATGTGAATTTAAACAGGTTTTAGTTTCTTTCTTCTATAGAATAAAGCATTTATTTATTTCATTAACATCATACAATTTTCACTTTCAAGTGAGAGGGTGAGAATCAGCAGTGTGGAGGTGGGTCCTTATGGCTTACTGTGGTCACACGGCTGTGATAGGCACACCCTGTCTGTGTTTGCTGAGTTCCTTGCCGGGTCACAGTGCAGCTAACAGGCGATGTCTACAGTCCACTGTCTTCCCGTGATGGGATTCTACCAACCAGGAAAGAATATTAATTTAGCAACCTTGTAATTAATGCATTATGGTCATTGTGTTTAAGGCATACGCATCAATGAAAATTAGGAGATCTTTTGCAACTGGATTGCAAAGAACCTGACTGCCTGAAACGTGGTCTAACCTCACGGAGGCAAGTCTACCAGTCGTATTTCAAAGGGATTGCCGGGAAATTCAGGCCGTCTCAGGTGCTGGAGTTTGCATGTCTGGAGGTTGTGAGTCACTTATTGGTAGTGCACGGTGACAGGCTCAGGGAGGGCTGGGGCGTGCGCCGTGCAGGCGTCTCTGACAGCCTGTACTTACCCCTGGACGGGCACGCACGTCTTCCAGGCATTCATTTAGCTGACAGTCTGGGAAATGTCAGCGTTCTAATTAACTGCAGCCCGGGAAGGCTGCTCCGCAGTCTGAAATCCCTTTGATTGATACGGCTGCAATTAGAGCCGGCTCCCCCCAGCAGGCTGCAGCCCGAGAGGCTGAGAAGAGGTTCCCGGGCCGCCGGCCGAGCGGGGCCTCCATCCGTGTCCGCCGCGGGACGTGGGCCGAGAAGGAAGACGCCCCCACACCCCCAAATCAAGGAATGCATTACTTTTGCTAAAATAAAAAAGGAAGTACGTTTCCTTTGGTTTTGTAGCTAGCGTTTTATTAAGGGTTTTGAGGACTTTGAAGGTTATTAATGCTAAGTCTGGTAGATTTTTTCCCCTCCTACTTATGAACTATATTGACAGGAGGAATCTTATATCTATTTACCTAAAACAAACTAGTAAATCTCCATGTCTAAAATGACAGGAATAAGAATACAATTTAGATTTTTAGGTGCTTTATGCTTATATAACAAATAAAAATTTCTTTTTTGAGAACTGAATACAGCAGACTGCTGTTCTTCGATTTTCCTCCTCTGTCCCAGGGGCTGTGGTAGCTCTGGGAGCTGCACAGACAAAGAAGACCCGGGCTTTGACCTCAGGGAGGCATGGGGATGCTTGGTGAACCCAGGTAGGAGGGCATCGTGGGAGTGGGCGTCTGGGTGAGATCTCTGACAGTGTAGACCAGCAGTTCTCAACCTGTGATTCGTGACCCACAGGAACTGTATTAAAGGGCCACGGCATTAGGAAGGTTGAGAACCACTGGGTCATTCTGATTGGGAAACTGGGAGATTGCAAGAGAAAGGACAAAGGACCACTGACTTGGTCTCTGATGTGTGACAATAGTTCTCTTAAGGGAGGACCTGGGGAGGGGCTGCTAGGCTGAGCACAGCAGTGGCCATTTGGGATCTATAGGACGTATGTGGACGGCATGCTGGAGGGCAGGGCCTGAGGGAGGATTCAGTGAGCAGGTGGTAGCAAAGTGGGATGGACCTTGTGGTCCAGGGCTCTGGACGTGGCAGCCTTGTAACTTTGTCCCCTGGTGGTGATGAAGGGAACCACAGTAGGGTTTCCCTGGAGCATGACCTGGTGCAGCTTTAGGCAGCTGGGCACAGCTGGTCAGGCCACTGTCACGGTGGAGCTGCAGGAGATCACACGCGTGGATGAGCTCATGGTTCTTGTTCTTTGCCAGATCAGCCCAACCGCTGCTTCTGGTGGAATTGGCTAGCTAGGCTGGGTAGAAGGGTGAAGGGTGTTCTCCAACAATCCAGGCTTAAAACAGACACTGCCCTGTCCTTCCTTTTTGTAGAGTGGGTCCCTACACTCTACAAGGACACTGCCCTGTCCTTCCTTTTTGTAGGGTGGGTCCCTACACTCTACAAAAGACAAAGGCCTGCAGAACCTTGGCCCTTATAAAGCCAGAGTCCAATTACACAAAGGAAGAGGACGTGGACAGGAACCAGGATGAGGACAGGCTCTAGTTCTGAAAGGCAGTAAAATGCTCAGCATTTCTCTAAGAATCCGAAGACCCCACCGCCCTGGGCTCCTTCCAAGGCCCCCTTCCTTGGGTGGGACAGCCCCAGAGCAATCTCTTTTGTAATTTGCTAAGAAGCATAGGAGAGAGGTATGCTGTTCTCAAGTCCTGATAGTTAATTTTATGGGTCAACTTGATAAGGCTGTGGGGAGCCCAGAGAGCTGGTTAAACATCATCCTGGGTGGTTTCTGCATGAGGGTAACATTTGAGTCAGTGCATTGAATAAAGCAGATGGCTCTACCCTGTGTGGGTGGGTCCCATCCAACCCACTAAAGACCTGAAGGGAAGAAAAAGCTTATTAAGAGAGGATTCTCTCTCTCTGAGATGGGACACTGGTCTCCTGCCTCTGGACCCAGCTTGACCTGAACTTACACTGTTAGCCCCCCGGGCCGTCAGCTTGCTGACTGCATAATCCAGTCAACTCTTCAGGATAACTCTCTCTTTCTCTCTGTACTGGAGTGCAACACACACACAGATATTTATCTCATTATTTCTCTGGAGAACCCCAATTAGTATAGAAGTGTTAATTTCCTATTTAAGAATTTTAATAACTTTATGATTTTTTTAATATACATAACAGACATTGTAAAAACAATCAACCAGCATAGTTGGGGACAGAAATGAGACCCAGAAACCTTGCTTAATATTCCAGATATCCTAAAATATTAATGTAAAGTGGAGAAAAAACAAAATGAGACATTCAACGAGAGACTAGAATTATTGTATTTCCAGTTCCATGTTTTGGTCTGAGGTGTCTTCAGCTTCCCGCTATGAAGGATGAGAGAACCGGACCTCTTGCTGCCAAGTCCTCCCTCCCCTTTGATCTTTGTGTTTGCGATATTATTATTCCGGCATTGGTAAAGTTTCTGACATTTGCTGTATTTTCACATTTGTTTAATATCATATTAAAAGATGTGATAAAATCAACATTGTAAATTAATAGTATTTTATGAGCTTTTTAAGGGTTACACAGAGAGTAATTTCATCTCAGTTTTCAGGGAAATTGATTTTTTCATTTGTATTTTAATTTGAAAGAAGTTTACATCTTATGATTCAGGGGCAAGATACGCTGTTGTGAATCTGTCATGTCTACACATCTCTATACCCGTCATTCCCTCTGAGGTCCTTTCCTAAGCCCCATGTGATTTTCTCAGAAATCACCAACTTCTCCATTGTACCCCATCATTTCTTAGAGGGTAGGTTGCCCAGAGGAAGTCTATCCATTCATACTTTTGGAGTCTTTAAAGCTATTTGAAGAGAAATAACCAAAGCAAATATTAACTTTGGCCATAATTGACTAGCAGTGAAATTTTGTTTTTACTGGGAATTATTAAAGGCCACAAGTTAAATTCTACTTCTTAGTTTAAGAAAAATACTAAAACGTAGAATATAATACTTCTTAAGGATATAATACAATTTAAGCAGGTTATTTCTAAATCTTACAATGATCTTGAAGACTAGCTCTTATTTTACTGGTGAGAAAACAGCCCAGCTGTGGCTCGGCACCCACAGCACAGTGGTTACGGCATCAGCCACACACACTGAGGCTGGCAGGTTAGAATCCAGCATAGCCCAGCTAAACAATAATGACAACTGCAACAAAAAATAGCCGGGTGTTGTGGCAGGCACCTGTAGTCCCAGCTAGTTGGGAGGCTGAGGCAAGAGAATTGGTTATACCCAAGAGTCGGAAGTTGCTTTGAGCTGTGATGCCCCAACACTCTACTGAAGGTGACATAGTGAGACTCTGTCTCAACAAAAAAAAAAAAAAGAAAGAAAAGAAAAAGGAAAAAGAAAACAGCCAGCTGTGAGAGACAGTGACAATGGCATGATACTGTTTTTTTCTCATAGAGCAGCAAGTTATGGGCAGACAGTATATGAGGGGCATGACCGTTGTGCGGGGCCTTCCTGGATTTAGTGTTTTCCTGTCTTATCCTCATACTTGTTGCCTCATGGCCTCAAACTGGTTGCTGCAACATCAGCCATCTCATCTGCATTCCAGGAAGGAATAGGGGAAAAAGCCCGAGGACCAAACAGATACTGCTGCCTCTCAAGAAAGCAACCCCCTCCCCCCCCACCAATGCCAATTTCTGTCATTTTGCTTTGTACAGAATGGTGCCTTGAGGCCTTCTTCCTAGCTTATTCCTCGCTGGAAAAGTGGGAGAAAAAAAGCGAGTTATGAGTGTTGGTATGTCAGTTATTAATGGTGCTAATTTCCTAAACAAGGAGACCATAATTCAGGAGGGCGAATCAGTCTGTTCAGGGCTCACAGTGGGTAAATGTCAGTCTTGGGAGAGGACTCCTGGCCTGGATGGCTTCAGACGTCTTTCTTTTCTGTGATGTTTTATCTATATCAGAACAATGGCATTTCAGAATCTCCACTGTATTTTCTGGGATAAAAATATTGACCCCACTTTAGAGGCTTCTAAATAAACTTTTCTCTAGACAAAGAGATAGTAACAGCAGGGTTCACTTAAAGAAAAAAAAAAAAAGAAAAAGAATGGCAATTTACTGGATTATAGAACGTGGTTGGAAATAGTATCTCCATGCGTTGGCAGCCTGCTTGTGATGTCCATCCTCCAGTTTCAACGTCAAAGACGACCAGTGGTCTGCTGCTCCTGGGTTACTTCTTTTCACCAATGTGTCTTCTCCTTTCAATGTCATTTGTACCCTTGTAACTTTTGGTGAAGCCGCTTAAGTCAGAAGACATGTGGGGAAAGGAAATGTATGCACTGGCTTGTTTTTCTCATGACCATGACCTCTGTGACGGGAAGGGGGATTAAATTAAATGAAGTAATGAATATAAAAATATTTATATATTTTATATTTGCGCAGCTCTCATGACTGTCAGGTGTGTGCTATGCTGGGTTTTTCATGGCTCCAGTGCTTTGCCCTGGCCTGTATTCATGCTTGGCAACATTACTTGCATATTTTCCCATCAAGAATCTATTTCCCCACCCCTGAATTTGGGGCTGGCCTTAAGACTTGCTCTACTGAGGAGCAGTGATGAGGGGACAATATTTTGGTTCTGGGCCTGGGTCCTGGAAAGCCTTCCATACACCTGTTCCTCCCTCGGCCCAGGACCTTCACCCAGGCTAGTGTACAGGAGGGCAAGAGGCCCTGTGGAGCAGAGCTGAGGCTATCCTTCACCAGTCAGTGCTTGTAGTACCAAAGGCGAGGGGGTCTGTCCAGGACCAGGAGAACCGCCCCGCTGACCACAGAACAGTTATTGTTTTGAGGCTCGAGTGCTGGGGTGGTGTGCTAGGCAATGTTATTTTGGCAATAGTTAGCTGTTCCTGCACATTTTGAAGTATTTTTATAGTCATTATTTCATTTAATCTTAATAATAAGTCAAAATATTTTTTATTAAATCATAGTTGTGTACATTAATGCAATCATGGGGTACAATGTGCTGGTTTTATATACAATTTGAAATATTTTCATCAAACTGGTTAACATAGCCTTCACTGCATTTTCTGTTATTGTGTTAAGACATTGATACTCTAAATTTAGTAAATGTAACATGTACCCTTCTAAGATGCACCATAGGTGTGGTCCCACCAATCACCTTCCCTCCACCCGTCCGTCCCCATCCTCTTTCCCCTTCTTCTTGGGCTGTACTTGGGTTATAGCTTTAATATGAAAACTCTAAATTGGTTTCACAGTAGGACTGGGTACATTGGATACTTTTTCTTCCATTCTTGAGATACTTTGTTAAGAAGAATATGTTCTAGCTCCATCCATGTAAACATGAAAAGATGTAAAGTCTTCATCTTTTTTAAGGTTGTATAATATTCCATGGTGTACATATACCACAATTTATTAATCCATTCATGGGTTGATGGGCACTTGGGTTTCTTCCATGACTTAACAATTATGAATTGGGCTGCAATAAACACTGTGGTGCAAATATCTATGTTATAAAGTGATTTTTTGTCTTCTGGACATATACCTAGTAGAGGAATTGAAGGATCGAATGGCAGGTCTAGTTTTAGATCCCTAAGTGATCTCCAAACATCTTTCCAAAAGGAACTTATTAGTTTTTATACCCACCAGCAGTGCAGAAGTGTTCCCTTTTCTCCACATCCATGCCAAAATATCTCTGGTTTGGGGATTTTGTGATGTGGGCTAATCTTACTGGAGTTAGATGATGTCTCAAAGTAGTTTTGATTTGTATTTCTCTGATGATTAAGGATGGTGACCATTTTTTCATGTGTCTGTAGGCCATGTGCCTGTCTTCTTCAGAGAAGTTTCTTTTCAAATCCCTTGCCCACCCTGAGATGGGATCACTTTTTCTTTTCTTGCTAATGTGTTTGAGTTCTCCGTGGATTCTGGTTATTAAACCTTTGTCGGAGACATAACCTGCAAATATCTTCTCCCATTCTGAGGGCTGTCTGCTTGCTTTACTTACTGTGTTTTTAGCTGTGCAGAAGCTTTTTAGTTTGATCAGATTGCAGTAATGTATTTTTGGTGTTGCTTCAATTGCCCAGGGGGTCTTCTTCATAAAATAGTTACCCAGGCCAATTTCTTCAAGAGTTTTTCCTGCACTTTCTTCTAGTATTTTTATAGTTTCATGTCTTAAGCTTAAATCTTTAATCCAGTGAAGTCTATTTTAGTTAATGGTGAAAGGTGTGGGTCCAGTTTCAGTCTTCTGCAGGTCGCCAGCCAGTTCACCCAGCACCATTTGTTAAATAGGGAATCTTTTCCCCACTGAATATTTTTAATTGGCTTATTGAAGATCAAATGACGGTAAGTAGCTGGGTTCATCTCTTGGCTCTCTATTCTGTTCCATACATCTGCCTCTCTGTTTTTGCGCCAGGACCATGCTGTTTTGATCACTATATTTATCGTACAACCTGAGGTCGTCACTGGAACAGTGCCCGTGATGCTGATGGGCAGGTTCTATTGCCCACCCACTTCTTAGTCTCCTGTGTGCATTACCGCTCCTGGTGACCAGATGTTTCTTTCATTTAGCTCCAACCTATATGTGAGAATGTGTGGTACCTCTTTTTCCGTTCCTGAGATTCTTTACTTGGTATAAGGGTCTCCAGTTCCATCCACTTTGCTGCAAAAGACATTTTTTCACTCCTTTTTATAGCTGAGTCATGCTGCATGGGGGTGTGTCTGTCTGTCTATCCGTCTCTTTCTCTCTCACTCTCTACACACACACGCACACACACACACTCCCCTTAAGAGATGGAGTCTATTTCCCTGTCACTGAATTCTTGGCTGGCCGCACAAACATACACACACAATATTTTCTTTATCCACTCATCAGTTGATGGGCCCTTAGTTTGACTCTGTATCTTTGATAAACATCATTCAGGTACAAGTGTGTTTTTGATAAGATGACTTCTTTTCCTTTGTGGGTTTGCTAGGATTGAATAATAGCCTGTTCTAGTTCTTTGGGACATCTCCGTACTGCTCTCCATAGAGGATGTATTAGTTTACATTTCCACCAACCGTGTATAAGCGCTCCCTTTTTCTGCAACTGCACCAGCTTCTGTGATTTTTTGGCTTGTTGGTAATTCTCACAAGAGTAAGGTGGTATCTCATTGTTGTTCTGCTTCACGTTTTCCTGACGATTGGTGATGGTGAACAGTTTTTAAGATGTTTCTTGGCCATTTCTCTGTCTTTTTAAAAGAAGACTATGTTCATGTCTTTTGTCCACTTTTTTAAGGGGATTATTATTATTATTATTATTTTTGCCAATTTACTTGACTTCTTGGTGTTTTCTGGACATTAGCCCTGTGTTGAATGTATAGCTTGGGAATATTTTCTCCCATTCCGTAGGTTGTCTATTTGCTCTGTTGATTTTTCCTTTGCTGTGCAGAAACTTTTTAGTTTAATTCAGTCTTATTTATTTATTTTTGTTGTTTCTGTATTTGCTTTTGGGGTTTTAGTCATAAATTCTTTGCCTAGGCCAATAACTAGAAGAGTTTTTCCTATAATTTCTTATAGAATTTTTATGGTTTCAGGGCTTAAATTTAAATCTTTAATAATCTATCCTGGGTTAGTTTTTTTTTTTTTTATATGGTGAGAGACAGGAATTTCATTCTTCTGAATATGGTTATCCAGTTTTTCTAACACTATTGAGTAGAGATTCTTTTCCCCAGTGTATTTTTTTTTTTTGTCAAAAATCAATTGTTCATAGCTATATGGTTTTATTTCTGGGTTCTCTTCTTTTGTTCCTTTGGTCTATGTGGTGTCTACCTCTATGCCAGTACCATGATGCTTTGGTTACTATAGCTTTGTGGTATAATTTGAAGTCAGATAATATGATGCTTCTATATTTGTTATTTTTGCTTAGGATTGCCTTGGCTATTTGGGGTCTTTTTGATTCTCTATGAAGTCTAAGATTATTTTTCCTAGGTTCATGAAAAATGACATTGGAATTTTGGTGGGAATTGTGTTGAACCTGTAAATTGCTCTGGGCAGTAGGGACATTTTAACAACCGTGGTTCTTGCAACGCATGAGCATGGGATGTTTTTCCATTGTGTCATCTCTGATTTCTTTTACAGTATTTTGTAGTTCTCCTTGTAGAACTCTTTCATGTTCTTTGTTAAGTATATTCCTAAGTATTTTATTCTCTTTATAGCTACTGCAAATGATATCAAATTCTTGGTTTGACTCTCAACTTAACTGTTAATAGCATATAGATATGCTATTGATTTATGTATGTTAATTTTGTAACCTGAAATTTTGCTGAATTTATCAATTCTAGGAACCTTTTGGTGGAGTTTGTAGAGTTTTCTAGGTATAAGATCATATCATTGGCAAACAGGGATAATTTGACCTCCTCCTTCCAAATTTGGATGCTCTTTATTTCTTTGTCTTGCCTGATTGCTTTGGCTGAGATTTCCAGGACTCTGTTAAATAGAAGTGGTGACAGTGGGCATCCTTGTCTTATTCCATTTCATAGGGGGAATGCTCTGAACTATTCCCTACTCATGTTGGCTGTGTATTTGTCATATATGGCTTTTATTATTTTGAGATATACTCTTCTATGCTTAGTTTATTGAGGTTTTTTTTCATAAAAGGGCACTAAGTTTTATCCAGTGAATTTTTCTGTATCTATTGAGATGATCATATGGTCTTTTAAAACAATTCTGTTTATGTGATGAATCACAGTTATTGATTTATGTACATTGACATCTTTGCATCCCTGGGATGAATCCTACTTAATCCTGGTGGATTATTTTTTTCAAGTGCTGTTGAATTTAGTTTGATAGTATTTTGTTGATCATTTTGCATTTGTATTCATAAGGAATGTCGGTCTGTAGTTTTTGTTGTGTCCTTTCCTGGCTTTGGTATCAGAGTGATGTTGGCTTCATAGAATGAGTTAAGGGGGATTCCTGCTTTGTCAGAACAGCTTCAGTAGAAAGGGTGTTGATTCTTTTAGGTTTGGTAGAATTAGTCTATAAATTTGTCTAGTCCAAGGCTTTTATTTGTTGAGAGAGTCTTTTATTACTGTTTTAATCTCCTAACTTGTTATTGGTCTGTTAAGAATTTTTATTTCTTCCTGATTCAAGCTTGGGATATTGTGTGTTTTCAAAAATTCATCCATTTTCTCTAGATTTTCTAATTTGTTCTGTAGAGGTTTTCATAGTAATTGTGGAGGATATTTTGCATTTTTGTGGTATCAGTTGTAGTGTCTGCTTTTTATTTCCGATTGAGCTCATTTGCATCCTTTCTCTTCTATTTCTCGTTCATCTGGCTAGAAGTTTATAGATTTGATTTTCTTTATCATTTCAAAGAACCAACTTTTTATTTTTTATCTTATGTATTATTTTTAGTTTGTTTGTTTCTATCTTGTTTAGATCTGCTCTGAGCTTTGTTATTTCTTTTCTTCTCCTAACTTTGAATTTGGTTTGTTCTTTTAGTTCCATGAGATGTAACATTAGTGTTATTAATTTATGATCTTTCTTATGTAAGTATTTAAGTCTATAAATTTCCCTGTTTACACAGCTTTTTCTGTATCCCATAGATTTTTGGATGCTGGTGTCATGATTGTCATTCAGTTTAAAGATTTTTTTGATTTCTATCTTAATTTCATTATTGGTCCAAGACTCATTCAGTGGCAGGTTGTTTAATTTCCGTGACTTTGTGTAGATTTTAGAGTTCTTTTAGGAGTTGATTTCTAGTTTTATTCCATTGTGAGATGAGAAGACTCATGAAATGATTTATTTTAATTTTTCTGAATTTTATGAGTTGTGTTTTGTGGGTTAACATATGACCCATCTTGGAAAAATTCCCATGCGCTAATGAGAAGAATGTCTATTCTGAAGTTTTGGGGTAAAATTTTTTGTAGATCTGTTAGGTTCATTTGTTTATAGTTTTGTTTAAATTTGGTTCCAGTTCTCAGTGGAGTGTTGAAGTCCCTAGCAATTATGATATTGACATTTATTTCTTTGCTTATAACTCTTGTATTAGGCAAATATCCATTTTGGATTTTTTTATCTTCTTGCTGAACTGCTTCCTTTATCATTATATAATGACAGATTTTATCTTTTTCTTTAAATCATTGTTAACTTAAGATCTATTTTATCTGATATGACAATAGTTATTCCTGCTTGCTTTTGGTTTCCATTTGTGTGTAACTATTTTTCTATCCATTTATCTTGATTCTATGAGTATACTTGTGAGTTTCTTGGAGACAGAAGATATTTGAGTTGTGTTGTTTCATTCATTCAGCCAGTCTGTACCTTTTAAACAGATTAAAACCATTTACAAATGAAGTTAGTTATCAGTATATGAGATACTGTTCTGTGTGTCATGTTGAATGATAGTTAATTTGTTTTCTCCCTTGTGTTACTTTTTTATAAAAGTTGTGAGCTTTAACTTTTAAGTGTTTTACATTGATGTCAATTGATTATTTTTTCCTTCCATACATAGTGAACTTTTAAGCATCTCATGTAGGGCAAGTCTAGTGGTGACAAAGTCCCTAAGTGTTTGCTTATCTGGGAAAAACTTTTTTGTTCTTTCATTTATGAAACTTAGGCTTGCAGGATATAGGATTCTTGTTTGAAAATTATTCTATTTAATAAGACTTTACATAGAATCCTAATCACTTCTGGCTTGAAAGGTCTCTGATGAGACATCTGTTAAAGTCTAAAACTTGTTTTCATCTCATAGCTTTTAGGATTTTCACCTTCACTTTGACTTTGTTCAGGTCAAAGACTATGTGTCTTGGTGATGTCCTATTTGCTATGACTCTTCCAAGTGTTTGATGACCATGTTGTATCTGGATGTTTAAGTCTCTAGCAGTATCAGGGACATTTTCCTTTACTAATTTCTCAAATAGGTTTTCCTCATCTATTGATTTTTCTTCTCCTCCCTCAATGATACCTATAATTTTTATATTAGCTCACTCTACATAATCCCATATTTCTTGTGGTGATTGTTTATTCTTTGTTCATTGTTCCTGTATTTTTAGTGACTAGTTTACTTTGAAATCCCTGTTTTAAAGCTCTTAAATTCTTTTATTCTGCTTTGTTCAGTCTGTTGTTAAAGCTCTTTGATGTATTTTATGATTCCCTAAATAACTCTTGCATTTCTTTAAGTTATGTTATTTCTTTTATAAGGTTTTCTATGTCTAACAGTTAGGGAGTGATGTGTCTTTGTGGTTTTAATTGCATTTTTCTGATGATTGGTGATGTTGAAAATTATTTTGATGTATCTGTTGGCTATTTATATGTCTTCTTTTGAGAAGTATCTCTTCAGGTTCTTTGCCCATTTTAAAATCAGATTATTTGTTTGCTTGCTGTTGAGTTGTTTGAGTTCCCTACATATTTTGGATATCATTCTCTTACCAGATTTATGGTTTGCAAATATTTCTACTCATTCTGTAGGTTGTCTCTTCACTTTATTGACTATTTCTTTTGCTTTTTATTTTGATACAACCCATTTTTCTATTTTTTCTTTCATTGTCTCTACTTTTGGCAAGATATCCAAGAAAATCATTGCTTAGACCAATTTTCCTGAAGCTTTTCTATGTTTCTTTCTAATATTTTATAGCTTTGGGTCTTACATTTATGTCTTTCATCCATTTTGAGTTGATTTTTGTATGTGGAATGAAATAAGGATCCAATTTAATTCTTCTACATGTGAATGTCCAGTTTCCCCAGCACAATTATTGACGAGAATGTTCTCCCCCATTGTTTGTTTTTAATTTAACAATATGGTAGAACGGCCATTCACCATGATTAATGAAGTTTATTCTTGAGATGCATGGATGGTTAAATTATGCAAATCAATAACTATGATTCACCATATTAACAGAATGAAGAAAAAAGAACATATGATCACAAGAAAGATTTGTGAAAAACATTTGACAAAATTCAACATCTTTTTATCATAAAAACTCTCAGCACATTAGATATCAATGCAATGTACTTCAACACAATAAAAGCCATATACATCAAGCCTGCAGCTAACCTTTATACTCAATGATGAAAAGAAATTTTCATTTAAGATCAGGAACAAGACAAAGATGGCCATTTTTACCACTTTTATTTGGCATAGTCATAGCCAAAGAAATTAGGCAAGAAAAAGAACTAAAAGGCATGAAGACAGGAAAGAAAGAAGTGCAATTGTCACCATTTGCTGAACATGTGATCTTAGATATATAAAACTCAAAGGAATCCACCAAAAAAAAATTTGGAACTTATAAGTAAATTGAGTAAAGCTGCAGAATACAAAATAAATATAGAAATCAGTTGCATTTCTTTATCTTAACAGCAAACTATCTGTAAAAGAAATTAAGGAAACACTCTCATTTATTACAGCATCAAAACATACTTTGTAGTAAATTTAACTAACAAGGTGAAAGGTCTATAAACTGAAAATTATAAAACATAGATGAAAGACATTGAAGATGACACAAATAAATAAAAAGGTACCTCATGTTCGTGGATTAGAAGAATTAATATTGTTAAGATGCCCATACTACAAAAAGTAATCTACAGATTTAGTTCAATCCCTATCAAAATTACAATGTCATTTTTCATAGAAATGGAAAAGAAAATTCTTATGGAACCAAAAAGGACCCCAAGTAGCCAGAGGAATATTGAGCAAAAAGAAGAAAGCTGGAGACATCACACGACCTGATTTCAAAGACTGCTACAAAGCTGCAGTAATCAAAACAATGTGATACTGACATAAAAACAGACACCCATAGCAGTGAAACAGGACGGAGGCCCAGAATTTACCCACGTTTACAATCAACTGATTTTTGATAAAGGTGCCAAGAACACAGAATGGAGCTGGTGCTGGCAGGTGCACAGACGCTCTCTGCTCTTGGGCTGAAGGGCCAGGTGGCTGGGCTCCAGGGACTTTCTAGAGAAGAAGCGAAACTCAAGCCTACTCCTCCTTCTAGCTCAGCACTGAGCAGGTAGGACAGCACAGAAAGCTAGGCCTTGGACTTTTTTAAGACACAGAAGTATTTGATTTTTGTAAAATAACCTGTTTTTTTTTTTTAAATGTTGCATCTGTTTAAAAAACACTGCATAGTTTTAAGAAATGAGGTCCGTGGGTTGGACACAGCTAGTGTGCTGTGGGCCAGAGACCCCAGTCAAGTGATGAAGAATGTGGGACACAAAATGCTATTCTTAGTGAACTTTCACACATATTCTGTGCCCTGGGCAAGTGAGTTCACCTTGAGACTTTCAGTTTCCTCTAGTGTCAGGTGAAGCTGTTTGCCCTGTTAGGCTGGATATCGTTACCAGCCCCTCCTGTCCCCTGTGTCCTCAGTGGAGCTCACCCAACCCCCCTGGCCTTTGTTTCCCTTCTGCAGAACGGCGCTCTGCCCCTTACCTGTCTGTGCTGTGCTTAAGTCCCAGGTCATCTTGAATCCAGAATCTTATTTTCCTTCACTTCTAAAATAGTGACAAACCTTATTAATTATAGTTTCTTGCTATCTCTGGAGTCCACCCCTTTCTCTTTAAAGCCATGGACAGTACTTCAATTAAGGGCTGAATTATTTATTTCTTGTATTATCGACACTGGCCCTGATGGGCATCCGCTGTCTCTCCCCCTTTTTCTCAGTCTGTTCATGAACTTGTAGCCCCAGCAATCTTCCTGACATGATCATTAAATCAAAACTTAAAAAAAAATCTGATCATGGAATTATTCTCAAGGCAAAGTTGTAGCTAACAGTCATTTATTGGATGATACTTAACAACGTATGTTGGGTTAATGAATAAATATATGAAGTAAGTTTTTGCTAAATATCATATTTTATGTACAGAAGAAGTATTATCCACCTGAGGACACTGATTCATTATTGACTCAAGACTTTGATGGAATTAAGGAAGGAATCAGAAAGTATTCTGAATTTTTTATTCAGAAATTTAAAAAATCTGTAGCGAGGTCTAGTTTGTATGGCTATGTAACTCAACCCTCGAAAAATAAAAGTTTTGTCACTGTGCACAATTAAATGGCAAGGTAAAGGGATATCTATGCATGGCACAGCCTATAATTTTACCACCTGCATGACTCATGAAAATCTAGACATAGCCCACTCTTCACAAAATTTTTATTCCTTAATAGATGGACGTGAATCAGAATGGTATTTTGTTAATTTAGAAATAAGCAACCATTTTACTATTTGTAGAATGAAATTCATTGCCCTATTAACCACGCATTCTTAATTTCTCTATTTGGAGATAATTTATATACTGAACATTTTTAAAGAGGAGTGAAGCAGGAATATTCCACAAAGCCCAGACACTCTGGTGGTGTGGAAGATTTGCAGTGACTGCCCTCCCATTTGTCTCCTTCTTCTCAAGCCAAATCGCACGTGAAATGGAGAGGCAAGCGTCTCATTGCTAATTCTAGCGTGCTCTGGTTGCTGAATGCACTTCCTCATAATGGCCACCCTCAGTGCCGCAAAATGTCATGGAGATTGTGCAGTGAAGTCTTTAGAATTAACCACTCACACTAATTATAGGTTCCACTCATGAATTCATGTAACTTTGACCTCGGAAAAAAAGTCATAAATCTCATACGAGCACGGGAGGAGAGGGAGGTGAACTACTCCAGAGGCTGGGAGTTATTTATCGATTTATTTTTTTCAGAACTTGTTTGGCTCTGCAAACACAATCCTGTCAGGATTATTTTCAGGTTATTTGTCTACAGTCCAAAGGAAGGTGACTTTGTTTATTTTGTGGATTTACATGCCATTTCCAGAAAATAATCTCTTTTTAAAAATGGATAAAATAGATTGTATTAAATCAGAAAGGAAATATTGGTTTAGTTCATTTTGTAATCCAGGTAGATTAAGCAAAGCACTGTTGGAAAGGAGGTAGACTATATTTGGAAAGGAAAATAAAAAGCATGACAGTCTTTATGACAGGAATGTCATAAAAGGCAAAATATGAAAGAAATCAGTGCCGGTCTGCAGTGGGGGGCGGACTGCAGGCTCTAGGCCCTCCCCACAAAGGGCTGCTTGTGTCAGGAAGCCCACCACTTCCACAATCAGAGTTAGGTCCTGGTCGATGGTCTGCCAATTACTAGTTAGGTGACCCTGGACAAGTGAGTTAACCTTTTTGAGTCTTGGTTTCTCAGCTGTGAAATGGGGATAATAATTCACAGGGTTATTGTGGGGATCAAACAGGATAATGGATGTGAAATGGTTTTGGAAACTGAAAACCTCATACCAGAGGGAGGGCTTCCCATTGTTCTGATTATTGTTTTATTTTTAATAACAAACTCTTATCTGCAAAGTCAGCACCCCCTCAGGCTCAGTTGTGAGCCCTCTGCATTTTTCAGTGGTCAAGAGCATCTCATGGCTTCTGGGGAGTCTGGCAGAAACTGGTGGTGTAGAGACTGTTTATACTGACACCAGAAGAAATGAGGACATGGATCATGCTTCAACAAAGATCATTGCTCTGTGCTTTTCCTTCTTCAAATTTAGTCTTTGGAACTTCTGCTATACTGTGTACCACCTGTTAGCTTGGAATCATGGCAGAAGTGTTGGAGAGCTAGTGAGATTATTTCATAGTTCCTCATATCAAAGCCAGGGGACCAGAGACCCAGAGGGGTTAAGTGACACACCTGGAGATACAGCTTGAGTCTCAGAACCTTATTTATTTATTTATTTATTTGTTGGGGAATTGTTGAGGGTTCAAACAGCCGGGTTGCACTATCTGAATTTGCTGGATAAAGTTTCTCTAATAATAGTGTCCTGTTCCCAGCAGGTGTGTTACACACTGTGGCCCCACACCCCCTTTCCTCCTTCCCTCTCTGCCCTCCCTCATTCTCCTCCCCCTACATGTACTAGCATCAATTGTCCTCATATTAGAATTGAGTACATTGGATTCTTGCTTCTCTATTCTTGTGATGCTTTACTAAGAAGAATGTATTTCAACTCCATCCAAATTAATATAAAAGATGTAAAGTCACCATCCTTTTTAGTGGCAGAATAGCATTCCATTGTATTCATATACCACAGCTTGTTAATCCATTCCCGGGTTGGTGGGCATTTAGATTGTTTTACAATTTGGTCATTGTAAACTGAGCTGAAATAAACAGTCTAGTGCAAATGTCCTTATAATAAAAGGATTTTTTCCCCACTGGGCAGATGCCCAATAATGGGATTGCAGGATCAAATGGGAGGTCTAGTTTGAGTTCTTTGAGGATTCTCCATACTTCCTTCCGAAAGGGTTGGATTAGTTTGCAGCCCCACCACTATTCATCTCTCTTGCCCATTATATACGGGATTGTTGGCTCTGTTTTTGTTGCTTAATTTGAGTTCTCCGTATATTCTCATTATCAAGCTTTTGTCCAATTCATAATATGTAACCATTCTGATGGTTGTCTATTTGCTTTTGTTTTGTCTCCTTAGCTGTGCAGAAGCTATTCAGTTTACCACTCAGAACTGGAACAAGACAAGGTTGTCCTCTGGCCCCACTACTATTCAACACAGTGCTGGAAGTTCTAGCCAATGCAATCAGGCAAGAGAAGGTTAAAGGGCAGCAAATGGGGGTAGAAGAAGTTAAACTCTCCCTCTTTGCCAGTGATACAATGCTATATTTAGAGAATTCCAAAGACTCAACCACAAGACTCCTGGAAGTGATCAAAAAATATAGTAATGTCTCAAGATATAAAATCAATGACCACAAATCAGTAGCCTTTGCATAGGCCAATAACAATCAAGATGAGAAGCTAATCAGGGTCACAATTCCCTTCTCAGTGGCTTCAAAGAAAATTAAATACCTAGGAATATACCTAACAAAAGAGGTGAAGGATCTTTCTAAAGAAAACTATGAAACCCGAAGAAAAGAAACAGCAGAAGATATTAACAAATGGAAGAACATACCATGCTCATGGCTGGGAAGAATCAACACTGTGCAAATCTCTATACTTCCCAAAGCAGATTCAATGCTATCCCCACTAAAAGACCAACATCATACTTTCAAGATTTGGAAAAAATAATTCTTTGTTTTGGATGGAACCAGAAAAAAACTCATATAGCTAAGGCAGTTCTTAGTAATAAAAACAAAGCCGGGGCATCAGCCTCCCAGACTTTAGGATGTACTACAAGTCCATAGTGTTCAAAATAGCATGGTACTGGCACAAAAATAGAGACCTAGACATCTGGAATTGAATGCAAAATCATGAGATGAAACTAAAATCTTACAACCACCTAATGTCTGAGAAACTAAAGAAGAACACTCACGGGGGAAAGATCCCTAGTCAGTTAACGGTGTTGGGAGAACTGGATACCCACAGTCAAAGGCTGAAACTGGACCCACACCTTTCTCCACTCACTAAAATTGATTCAAGATGGACAAAAGATCTAAATCTAAGGCAAGAAGCAATAAAAATCCTTGAATAAAGTGTGGGGAAACACTTGAAGTTATTGGCCTGGGGAAAGACTTTATGAAGAAGATTTCCGTGGCAAATGCAACATCAACAAAAATAAACAAATGCGACTTAATTAAACCAAGCTATTTTCTGGCAGTTCTTCAAATGTCTGTTCAACAAAGTTTCTTGATTGCATGAAGTAAAAGTCAATTCTGTGTAATTTAAACAAAAAGGAAATGTATTGGAATGATGCAGGAGACCATAAAACCTACTGGGACTTCTGTAGACAGCAGCCCATAGGGGTGGCTGGAGCTTTCCAGCTGGTCCAGTCAGGCCAAGATTCTAGTGCCTGCTGCCCTGAATAAACCCAGAATATTCCCTTTCTCCAGGTTCAAAGTACCAGGAAGGGGTATCCAGTCCATGGGCCTATGTCAGTGCTTCAAGTCTGGCTGTGGGAGTTGGAGAAAGTGGATCTCCCCTCGTTAGTTTTAGAGTCAGGGAGCAGGGTAAAGTATGTTAGTGCCTAACCCGATCTTTATATAGTAATTATATAATTCCATAATTTTGTATATTTTAAACAATTGTGTAGCTAACATATATTAATTGGGCTTTACTATATTAAATATGAGACTATCATCTATAGGGAGACTGGATAGGAGGCTGAGGAGCAAAAAGCCGAGAGAAGCACCCAGTGTCCACCAGAGTCCCCACGTGGACACACAGGCCTGTTCTGCCTCCTGCTCTAAGGCGTTCAGCCGTCCTCCACGCAGCCCCCCACGCAGCCCCCCAGGCCGTAGCCTCAGCATACGTCAGCGCTAAGTGTGCCATCTGTCTGGGTCTGTCCTTCCAACTAAGATTTAGTCTCCTTACAGCATCATTTAGGACAAAATTGTGAAATTTGCCAAAACCAACATATCTCACATAAAATAAAAGGAGCAAAGCGTGTGTGGAAGGCAGTGGCCTGGTCGTTCGTGATAAATCTACACCTTGAAAAGTCTTTGGATCACTTTGTTTTCTACTTATTCTGAGACGTTGCTGGGACTTCAGCTTTTTTTTTAAAAGTGAGGACTATATTTAACCGCTAATCAAACTACTGTAATCACCAGGTCGGAGCCATTCACCAAACGCAGAGTCTCTGGTTCTCGTGCCTAGAGAGCCAAGTTCAGCCAGAAGGACACGCCTCCCTCCTGGTTCAGCTCCTGCTATGGGAGCCCACAAATATTGTCAAGTGTTTGCTAATGTATATTGATGTCTTTACAATTATATTGTAGTTCTGAAACCTCTACTCCTGAGTTTGAGCTCCTACTGCACTCTGCAGCGGGCATGATGGGTGAGGACGACCTGTGGTCAGGGCATGTGTGGGTGTGCGGCATCTGTTCCAGGGATGTGGCAGGGAGGGGACATTCCACTGGCTCCATCCTTGTGGGGTCCTTGGGGCTGTGCATTCAGGAACACCAAGAATCACAGTGAAGCAGGATGTTACTTACCTTGGGGGAAACACACAAACCCAACAGATTTGGGCTGTGCCCTGGGGTGGGGGTGCAGGGTCACAGTTTATGCATTAGCAGAAATTTTTCCTGGAGAAAACAAAGCAGGATGATGTGATTGAGGTGGGCTCCCCTCTGGCACGTGGCCCCTTCTCTGCTGTCTCTGGGACAGCTATGCAGAGCTGGTCTATTTACGTAGTTGTCCCCCCTAGATTTTGAGCTCTTTGAGATCAGCCAGACTCTCTGTGACAGGTGTCCTCATTGCCACATGTGGAGCTCAGTGACGGTTTGCTGCACTCAACATCCATCTGGAAGATTTGTTAATGAACTTTGCTGCACTCACAGCATCATCTAAGTTGAAGCCGCAGTCCACATATCCACCTCTCCCCAGAAACAGCAGGTATATATTTTTGGCAGGAATTAATAACAAATCACATTTAAGCTCTAGGCCTTTGGGCCCAACTTCCTGTCCACTGGCAAGACGAGGTCATAGACTTGGCCCTTGTTTTATTGCAGCTGGAGACAGACTGGCCTCTTCTTGTCTTTCTGGTCTGAAACTAGGAGAGGAAGTAAAATTACTGAATTAGACAATGAAGAAAATGCTGTGAACGTGAGATCCTTGGTGAGAACTGCCCCAAGTGGCACTGGCAGGAGTGAAATGTGCCTGGTGATCACCTGCAGGGACGGCACCGTGTCAGCACGAGCCTGGCCGCTCCCAACACTTAGAGACGGGCAGCTGGAGCACAACGCCAGTCCTCGTGACCGCAGAGTCACAGACAGACAAGACACCCCAATCCAGCCCCTTCCTTGGCACAACTATTTTTGCCACCCTTTAACACAGGGAAGCTTGTCCTCTTTTCCAGTGACTGAGGAGGGTGTCCTGGGAGGGACCATGAGGTTTTGTCACAGCTGTGTCATTCCTTTGTCTCACGGAGGCACCAATTTGCCTCCTGCTGCTGCGGGAGGATCCCCGGCGTGCAGACGCCAGGGACCTGCCGGCGTCTGCGCCTTCCAGCCACATTCATCTGTAGGCTCTTCCAGTCACACCGTCTGCATGATTTTCCTCTCCGCTGAGTGAGACCGCAACGGCCTCCACCTGGGGCTGATGAATGAGCACAGCTTCTGCTGCTTCCTTCATCTCAAGCCATCTGAAATTTGCAAGGGCAGAAATAATATCCCACATGGCACCCGGCAGCTCCCATGAAGGCATGTCTGCACTCAGGGGACTTGGGGAGAATAAGGGACCAGGCCGTGGGAGCCCGGGAGCCACCCCTGCCCACTGTGCACATGATTTGCGGTGCCCTCTTGGGCCTCTGTCGTGCTATTTCTGATTCTCTTTGCCATTGTGTGTCTGGCCAGCCATGCTCAGCAATCAGTGGGGAGGCTGTGAGACACTCGGTCGGGGGACAGTCCCGTATGTTCCCAGAAATGCCACTGCAGACTTGCTAACTCTGGACTGGGGAGATCAGATGGCTCACAAGTGGACTTGGCTTTGTCAGGGTTTTCAGATCTATTTTCTTCCTTGAGGTTTCAAATGAAGATATTAAAGGTTGGTCTCTACAGATAACAAATTACTTTGGACTTTTTAATTATTAGGGAGGGAGTTTTTTTATTTTCTAAATAATTGATATAACTTAAAAATCCTTTATTATCTTAATAAAAAATTTAAGCATGCACAAAAGTAGAGATATTAAATTTTAAGTAATCAAAGTCAGCCTCGGCAGTTACTCACATTGTGATGATCGTGTTTCATCTGTCAGGTGGAAGGGCGATGATAGGGTGAAGGTTTATTTTCCCCAAAAGCTCAGATGCTGAAATCCTAACCCCCAAGGTTATGGTATTAGGAAGTGAAGCCTTTGAGAAGTAATTAGGTCCTAAGGGCAGAGTCTTCATGCTGAGATTGGGGCCACTACAAACAGGACTAGCCCTCATGTAGCAGAACTGGCTGTACCCGGTCCCCGACACACAGCAGGTGCTCGGTAAGTGTTTGCAGAACTGAACGTGACTGGAGAACATTTGGGGATGCACTTGGCCTCTGATGACAGGGCAGCAATGCTGTCTGTGGAGGGGTAAGCCAGGAGCTCCTGGAGAAAACCAGCCAGCCTGGGACACAACTGGGCGCCGAGGGCCACAGTAGCCTGGTCCCCTCTGCTACGGTTTTAGGAGGCAGTTAGGATGAACACTTGCATTATTTTATGTATTTCCCAACACACCTCTGCCAGAACTCTTAGCATTGTGTGTCAGGAGACCCAGTCAGACCGTGGCCTCCTAGGTGTGAGGCGGACCACGTGGCTGAGCTGAGATTCCACGGCTGGGGCACCAGCTGAGAGTGGGTTGGTGAGGTTCAGGAATCCTGTTTAGCCTGGATTATGTTCCTGCTTCCTTTCAGAATGAAAAGCTGTCTTTGTCAGTCAAATAGGGGATGGAAATTGTTTAGATCTAGATTTTATGCCACTTCTCCCTCTAGATAGGGTGTTTCCAGAAATCATACAGACGGCACGCATCCCAAATTCTGCAGGATGTGTTGAGGAGCAGCCCTGTCCCGCGGCGAGGTGGGAGACGGTGAGGGCTCTGTCTGCTGAGCTTCTGAGTCACAGGTGCTCTCTGCTTTCTGTCATCCCGCTGAATTTTCAAGCAGCGCCATGAGTGGGGTTTTAGGTCCATTTTACAGATGAGGATGTTGGGGGAGACCTGGAGCTGCGTCCGGTCTCCTGACTTGGGGTCAGTGCTCGTTCCATGGGGTTTTGCCGTCAGTCAGAGCACAGTAGCTAAGCAATGCTCGTGCCTCACATTTGTCACCGTGCAGTTGACTCTGCTTTAACCTGGGCTGACATCAGCTCGGGGCTGTGAACAGTGTTAAGCAGCAGTAGTGATACTTCCCTGTTCCTTTTCCCGTCCTTGTTGTTCCTTTTCTCTTTCCTCGTTGGTTACACGTCCTCACGGCAGAGCGCCATCTGCAGGCGGCACTCAGGGTCTCACAGGGGCCCTCACCTGTTTATCATCCCCGTGTAACATGCAGCTGGGCTGTCAATCAGCTCAGTCGGAACAGGTCTTCTGCCTGAAAGGAAGAGAAGCAGCATCAAAAGACAGAGGAAACTGCTTTTTAGTTGTTTTCCTGTGGTTGATAAATAAAGGCTTATTCTCCTGATTTAAAGAAATACTCACTTAAGCTGAGAGAGAATGGTTGGTGATGGAGAGCTCCTCAGATACACAGCTTGGTCTTGGAAGCAGAATTTTCATCTCAAAGTAAATGATTAATTAATGCATTTTCCCCTGATATCTCCTGCCTCTACCTTTTTCCTACATGCTGAGGCTACCCTCGTCTCTTGTTGGAGTTACCCAGCCTTTCATCTGACCTCTGCCCCAGACTGCACCGTGGAGATGGGTGGGCTTTAGTGTGTGTCTACCTGACCCTGTCCCTGTGCTGTTCCTGGCCCATCCTACAGAGTGAAGTCCCCTTCCATACTGAGCGCTCTACGCTCTGGGTTCGGTCCCTTCCGGCTCCCTTCCCAACCACAGGGAGCACTGGCCAGGTCTACAGGAGCTGTCTCTGTCCCACCTTGCATCTGGCTGCCTCTGTGACACCTCCTGTCTCCACTGCCCCCCTACCCTCCCAGCTCCCCCCTTGACACCTGCCCCAGGATGTACTGGTCCAGGAGGAAGCCTCACTCCTCTGGGATGGCGGCCTGACCACCTCTCCATCTGGGCAGGACTGGGAGTCACTCCTGTTTGCTCCTGTGCATTCTGTTTTAAACTTTATTCGTCATACTGTACTGTAAGCACCCAATTTACTGTTCTGTGTCCAGGGTACGAATTGTTATTTCTTCAACTCCAGCATCTACTGACTGCCTGGCACATAATAGGTCCTCAGAAACTGTTTGCTGAATGGATCAATACTCTTTCAGGAATACTCTTGTCTTTGTTCACCTAATATTTATTGGGAAACTACCGCGTGTCAGGCTCCAGGACACAGTGAAGACGTTAATGAGACTCTCTCTGGTGGCTCATGGTGGCACTGAGGGAACCTCCACCCCTCCCCGGGGTCTCTACCTCAGGCTCTTTTAAGGCACAGGTTTCCAGCACTGGCCAGGCAGACAGTCCTGACACTCAGTCCTGTAAAAGCCTTCAGATGACCTGATCTGTGTTTTTAATTATTGTTTCAGCAGTGGAACAAAGTCTTAAAACTGTATTGTATGCGGAACTTGTGAAAGAGCTAAAACAATGAACTAATCTGGTTGAAATTGGGTGAGGATCCTTAAATGTCACATACTGCACATCTCCCATCCTGGTCATCTGAATAAATGGTTTGAAAATACAGACCTCATCAAACTTCTTTTTTACAAGAGAGGAAATGCAGTCTCTGTCGGGAAATGACTGTGTGACACCACGTGGCTAACTAGGGACAGGGCAGGTGCTCCTGTTGGGATGCGTTACCTCTAATCCAAAATTCATGTTTTTAATCCTGTATTCCACACTGATTCCTACTTGTTTATCTGTGTGTCTATCACCCATCAATCACCTACTACCTATCTGTATGTTTATCTATCAATCACCTACTGCCTATCTGTATACTGATCTATCAATCACCCACCTATCCACCCATCATCTTTAAACCATCTATCAATTATCTATTTATCTCATCTATCTGTTATTTAACTATATATTTATCAGTCATCCACCTATCATCTATCTATCCATTCATCCTTCATCTGTTTATCAATTATCTATCCACCCATCATCTATAGATTATCTACCAATTAGCTATCTGTCATCTATCTGTTACCTATCAATCATCAATTATCTATCTATCTCTCTACCTACCTATCATCTATCATCAGCATTTCCAGCCATCATGTACCATCGTCACCATCATCAACCATTTAGCATTTATGCTACAAAGGTAAGCAAGTCACAGGTGGCCTCCAACACGCCTTCCTGGTGTCTGCAGGACTGGCCCACCCAGGAGCCTTGCAGCAGCGTGCGATGGCCAGCAGCCTGAGTAGTGAAAACCTGTTCAGGAAGTCAGTCCTACCCTCTGTCTTCCTCTTTTCCCACTTTAGCCTTCAGCTGCATCTGAGTCACTTTCACCCTCATCTCCACTTCCCGCTAGGCACACGCTCCTTGGACCCTCATCTCCATTTCCCACTAGGCACATGCTCCTTGGACCTTTTCTCTGGCCTGGGTATCATAACCGACATCAGTTCCCTTGCATCAGCTCTATTCCTGGGACAAAGCCAGTGTCAGCATGTTGTGGATGGTAGCCCTGCCCTCTGTGCCTCAGCCTCTAGGACTGGACGCTTCCCCCTGCCCCTTATGTCCTTCAGCAAGACTGTGATGCCCAGCTGTGGGCTGCTGTGGAGACTCAGTGTCTATTTCCCTAATGTGCTGTGTGCTGGATTCATGGTGTGGGACTGGAGGAGGAGAAGGGCTTGCCCCGCACCATCCTTCTGGTCAGTCCAGAACCAGCCCACAGAAGCTCTGCCAATGCCACATGTGGCTGCAAAGTCACCCCAGGCACCTCTATGCACCTGCAAAGGAAAGGTGGAGCATTCTGGGAGTGTTTCCCTGGACTAGGCCTGGAAGTAGAGGATTTCGTTTTTACCCATTTCTCTTGGACAGACCATCATCATAGGGCTGCACCTGGACACAGGGGCCTGGAAAAGTGACTACTTGCTGGGCAGCTGTTTCTTAATAGCAGCCTCACACTGCACAGGGGAGCAGGGCCACTGTGGGACAGCAGCAGGCTCTGCAGACATAGCACGTACCTGATGGCAGGTGCTCTGCAGACACAGCAGGTATCTGATGGCAAGAGCTCTACAGACATGGAATGCACCTGATGGCAGATGTTCTGCAGACACAGCAGGTATCTGATGGCAGGTGTTCTGCAGACACAGCAAGCACCTGATGGCAGGTGTTCTGCAGACACAGCAGATGTCTGATGGCAGGTGTTCAGCAGACACAACAGGTGTCTGATGGCAGGTGTTCTGCAGACACAGCAGGTATCTGATGGCAGGTGTTTTGCAGACACAGCAGATGTCTGGTGGCAGGTGTTCAGCAGACACAACAGGTGTCTGATGGCAGGTGTTCTGCAGACACAGCACACACCTGATGGCAGGTGCTCTGAAGACACAGCACACACCTGATGGCAGGTGTTCAGCAGACACACTATGCACCTGATGGCAGGTGTTCTGCTCTTTCATGTATTTTGCCCATTCATTGGTTGTTCCAGGCAAGAGGGCAAATCCAATTCTATTTGTCCACCTTGACTTAAAGAGGAATTCTCTTACTGGTTGATTATTTGTGCCTCTTTAAAAATTTTGCTTACAGTTTTCCCTGTGAGTTTTCAATGCACACCTCTAATGAATTGCAGTCAACCCTACAATTATAAAATACCACTCTATAGTGAAAGATCTTGCACCACCATACTCCTGATTTCTTCTTATCATTTTTGTTATTGCCTTATTTTTTATTTTATCTCTGTTACAAACCCACAATGCATGGATACTGTGTTCACTTTAGGCACTTATCTTTTAGAACCATTAAAATAAAAATATTTTTAATTTACTTACATTTATATCATTTTCAGTTATCTTCCACTTCTTTATTTAAATCTAAGTCTTTCTGAGGAACTCCCTTTGATCTTTCTCATAGACCGAGTCTTATGGCAATTAATTCTAAGTTTTTATTTGTCTCAGAAAACTCTTTATTTCTTTTTCCTTTTGAAGATACATTTTTACTTGGTATAGAATTCCAGGTTGACAGGTTTTCTTTGTACTCTCAGCCCTTTAATAATTATATTCTATTGTCTCTGCCTTGCATAGTTTTTGAGCAGAAGTCTGTTGTAATTCTTTGGGGTTTTTTTTTTTCAGTTTTTGTTGGGGGTTGGGTTTGAACTCACCACCTCCAGCATATGGGGACAGTGCCCCACTCCTTTGAGCCACAGGAGCTGCCTGGTTTTGTTTTGTTTGTACACTGTGTGTCTTTTTTTTCCTCTGGCTTTTTTCAAATTTTTTCTTTTCTCTAATTTTGTTTTTCAGCAGTTTGAATATATGTCTTCTTTTTGTTTCATTTTGTTGATATTTATCCTATTGGGTTTTCTTCGAGCTCCTTGGTTGTGTGCTTTGGTATGTTTCACAAACTTTGAGAAATACTTATTCATTATCTACTAAACTATTTCTCCTGTTCCATCCTCTGGAATTGTGACTTGCCTCTACTTGGCCATTTTCTATTGTCCCACAACTGTTGGATGCTGTTTTCTATTTCATCTCTGTTTCATCCTTGTGTTTAATTTGGCTGGTTACTGTTGATTCAAGGCACTGATCTTTACTGAGAGGCCTCACGGTTACTGAGGAGGCAGTCAGAAGCATTCTTTATTTCTGTTCCTGCCTCTCTTCCACTATATCTAGCATTTCCATTTGCATATCTCTTAGACTTTCCATTCTCTATTGAAATTTCCCATCTCTTTATGCATGTTGTCCACTTTTTTCATTAACACATTATTTATAGTTATTTTATTTTATTTTATTATTTTTTTGAGACAGAATCTTACTCTGTTGCCCTAATCTAGAGTGCTAGGGCATCATAGCTCACAGCAACCTCAAATTCCTAAGCTCAAGTGATCCTCTTGCCTCAGCCTCCCAAGTAGTTAGGATGACAGGTGCCCACCACAATGCCCAGCTAGTTTTTCTCTTTTTATTTTTTATTTATTATTATTATTTATTAAATCATAGCTCTGTACATGAATGCAATCATTTAAAAGAGATGGGGCCTCACTCTTGCTAAGGCTGGTCTTGAACTCCTGAGCTCAAGCAATCCAACTGTATTGGCCTCCCAGAGTGCTAGGATTATAGGCATGAGCCACTGCACCTGGCCATGGTTATTTTCAATTCCTATGTGATAGTTTCAACATCAGATCATATCTATGTTTTGTTCTGTTGTATACTTTGTCTCTTGACTGTATGTATGTTTGCCTTGCTTCTTTGTATAGGTCATAATTTTTTGACATCTTTCATAGAATATCAGAGTCTGAGGAAATAGAATTTATGTCTGACAATGAATATAAAATTTCCTTTGCTATGCCTTTACTGTGGGGAGTTGAGCTCATCCAGTCAATAATAGCACTCAGTTTGGATTTTGTTGTTGATACAGTCACCTTCGTGTTCCTCCAGCTGCCACCAGTCTCTTTTGTTCAGGGAGGATTTATTGGAGGATGTACTGGGAGGATTTTGTCAGTCTGTGTGCTCTGAGCTTTAGAGCTTCCTTTTGTATCTGCATCTCAGAGAGTGCCCTCTCTGTAATCTCATTGCTCCCTAGCAGTAAACTGCTTTTTCTTGTTACTGAATGTTCCTGGCTTGGTGCTGAGGCAAGGGAAGTAATGGGATTCCTCCCTTCTGGGTCAGTGCCAGTGTCTGGCTGGACCTGTGCCCTTGCATCTCAGAGGCAGGGTCCTCTCCATGATCTTACTCCCCCACACACACTATAGGGATAGCTAATGACCTGAGTCCTGATATTCTCCTGCTCCTCTCCCAGGTGTAGGGGTTTCCCCAGGTTTGGAGTGGGAGGCTGAGGTTCTTATTCTGTGAGCTCTTCCTGCCTTACCCATAGGGGCTGCCGTCCCTCCTCCTCAGGCTGCCTGGTGAGGCTGGGAAACAAAAACCCACCATTGTGTGAATTCCTCCATTGCATTTTGGCTTCCAAGGGTTCCATACTTGCACATTAGCCCACACCTGTCCTTTAGCAACCTGTTCAGAATTTCAGCTGGATTCATCTTACCAGTTTCTATGCCGCCCACCATAAGCAAATCTTTGAGTCCCACAGCTCCCCTAAGGCTGTATTTTCTAAGGAACTGGGTTAATTGGTTTCTCTCTTACTTCAGCTCTCTATTGGATTCAAGTAAAGTTATTATTTTATAGATTACATGTCTTTTTTTTTTCATATTGTTGCAAGGGTGGGCAAGATGCGTATGCAGCTTTCTATATTTGAAGTGGGAGCCAGAAGTCTGCCCTCAGATTTTAAATTACTAAGAGCTATTTCTTTGCTAAATTCTTTCTTCCTCAACATCCTGTGCTTGTAATATGGATGCAGTACCTTCTTCTATCTGTGATGCTAATGATAGTGTCTCCTCCTTAAGTTTCCTTTTCCCCACGTAGTCTATGCTGCCTGCAAATTGCTCTTGCGCCCGTTTGATTGTTCTGGTCACTGGCTTTCTTGTTAGAGCACTTCTCAGATGCCTAGTATTCCACAACCATCTGCTCATGATTGAGAGTGACAGGCCAGCAGTCAGTGCAGCAGCTCTGAAAGCTCAAGCAGAGCTGGCTGACTGTGGGCTTCGCTGAAGAGTGGCGTGGGAGGGTTTGACGTTAGCCTCTGATGTCAGTCTCTCAGTTCTGTCCTCTTTGGTGAATCGGATTCCCCAGAGGAGATTCTTCCTGTCTCCTGCATGGAGAAAATAGATCTGGCTGCCTCCAGGAAGCTGAGTGCTCCGGCTCCAGAGTGTTTCATTTAAACCATAAGGGGACTTTAAGAGCATCTTTCAGGAATATTCCTTCTCCCTTTTTCTTTATTATTCCTTTCTCAAAGCTAGGACAATTAGTATTTATTTAAAATGCCTCAGTAGACTTAAAAGATTTGTTAAGCTCTGCAGTAGGGTCTTATTCCTACTTTTCCATCAACTTGCTAGAAGTACAAATATTGGACTTTCAATCTTAGAACCAAAGCCTTTTATATGCTTCTTCTTTTAAGCCCTGAAACTGAGTGTAGGCTCATCATTGCTCCAGGTTTATTAATAAATAGAAGTTATTAGGAGGTCACTCTGCCAAAGCCTCAGCCCCGGCCTTCCTCCTGGGGAGTGAGTGGCAGAACCTGGCTTTGCTTTTGCGCCTGTGATGGTACCCACATGGCTTGAGATGCAGACTCTTCTCCAGAGATAGGAGCTTCTCTTTACCCACAAGAAGTGATGACAAATGGCCAAGGGAGAAAGGCATCCAGTGCTGGGAAGGCGTGCGTGGGCCCACGCAGCACGGAGACAGTTGCTCTTCATCCTCACTGCCACCTGTGCTGCATGGTACTTGGCATCTTGCCAAGTTCTTGGACATCATCATCATCTTGTGAATCTTCCTGACAGTTTCTGAGCCAGGAATAATGAATTTTGTGACCCTTGTTTAAATGTTGGGTACTTACAGGCTCAAGAGATAAAGGGACTTTCTCAATAAAAAGTACTTTCAAGTGGCACAGTAGACATCTGGCACTGTGGCCCTTGGTTACGACTAACCTGGATTAAGAAAGAGTGGTTTCATTGACGTTCAGGTTCACATGAAGAACTGGGATAGGCCCGGGTAGAGTTGATAATAGGAAATCTGTGGGGCTCTGCTTTGGTAAGTGGGGAACATGATACAATGAGCCCATGGATGTGGCTTACCAAGAAGTACACAGTCCTAAGGCGGTTCACACCCTCTGTGGTTAGCAGGTGACACGTGTCCTCGGCAATCTTATCTGTGTTATTAACGTCTTCCTCATGAAGGTTACAGATAAATTTACCCTCCATTCTGCATTAACACACATTCTAAACCAGTAATATTTAAATGAAGAGATTCTTATTGTAAACTATGTCAGAAGAAAGAGGCTGAAACAGTCATCAACCATGAGAAATATTTAGGATGTTTTTTCAGTGTGGGAGATTCAGGCCATGGAAGTAGCACACTCATATTGGGCAGGGCGTCGTGGAAGCAGGGTGACCTTGGACAAGTGTTCCTCTCTGGGCTTGTGACCTCCATGGCCTGTCCAGCTCTCACAGTCTAGCTGAGGTATGCTTGCTTCTTAACAATGCAGCATGCATTTATCTGCACACAGACATTCGAGCTGCCCTCCATTAGACTCTTGATTTGAGTCTCTTAGCAAAGTCCTGATAGGAGCCTCTTAGCATTCCAGCAGGGCTGTCTGTGGTAATGTGCTGGAGACGCAGGTGCCACAAGTGAGCACAGAGCTTGAAAAATGACCAGACAGAGCCCCACTCTTGGTGCTGGCTGTCAGCAGTGCCGGCAGGATAATAAATCAACCTGTCTCATGTTGAGGGTCAGCTCGTTTGATGTTTAAAGTGTTTGGGCCAATCTAATCAGACCAGCAGAGGCGGTGCACCCATGCACCCTGGTGCCATTGTGATGCTGAGCCTCCTCTGAGCTGGGGTTCCCTGACCTGCTGACTTTGGGGGCTTTAGGACCAGGCTGGGGCCTAGAGTTCCAGACGGTCTAGAATTCCAGACAGGAAACTCCTGCTGATTTTTGTCAGCTGGGAGAAATCCTTGCATCTGACAAGGGATGGGGCAGTTACCAGCTACATTGTACAGGGTGGGGAAACTAGCAGTGCTGGCTACATAGTTTGCTGGGCCCAGGGAAAGATGAAATTTTGGGGCCCCTTGTTCAAAAAGCAGCACAAAAGACCAAGGAGGGTGACATATAACCTTTCCTTTCCTCAATTCCCTTACTTAACTTATCAGCTTGCTTTTATCTGATACTTAACATAATTCTGCATAAAGAAAAATTAAAACTTTGAATTATTTATCTAAGTTTCACCTTTCATACGTGTATTTACACTGTGCATTGCTACTTTTAGATGCAAATATAAGAGAATGTAGCACACATGGAGAATTGTGAAATTACCGTTTGTATTTCTGAGCCCATCCTTGCTGGGTGGCTCCAGCCTGCCAGATGAGATCAGCAGGTACCTTCTCAGGAAGGCTGAGGGAGGCACAGGTGCCAAGGCACAGAGCCAGCAAGGGGCACTGCCAGCAAGGGGGGCAGGTGTCACTGCCCCACCCAACACTGCACAACTGTGCACCATGCATGCAGAGGTCCCCAGGCAGTAGCTCTCCAGATTGGGTGAGGGCAGGTGCTAGGCAGCAAGGCCGGGATGCCAGGGCTGGGGAGAAGAGGGCCAAAAACTCACCCAAGGAGGCATGGAGGGCCCAAAGGGGTCAGCCGCCAGGCCTCTGTTGTCCAGTAGATTTCTCACATCACTGAGTCCATGCTGGGGGCAGCAAAGCAGTCCCCCCTTAATCCCTCTGAGCAGGTCCCCTGAGGGGTGCTGAGCCTGCACAGGGGCCTCCTGTAGTTGGCTGGGTACAGAAGGCACCTGATTTTCCAAGGTCAAACAGCAGGAGATGATTCGTGTTGGGTTTTCCACTAAGGTGGAGCAAAGTAGCTTAGAGTGTTCAACCATGAAGAGAAAGACAGACATCTCAGAGCTTGAGAACAAGAGCTCTTAAGGAAGTGCTGGTTTTTTGTTTTTTTTTTTTTGAGATGGAGCCTCAAGCTATCCCCCTGGGTAGAGTGCCATGGCATCACAGCTCATAGCAACCTCCAACTCCTGGGCTCAAGCGAATCTCCTGCCTCCACCTCCCAAGTAGCTAGGACCACAGGCGCCCGCCACAACGCCCGGCCATTTTTTGGTTGCAGCCATCGTTGTTGTTTGGCAGGCCCAGGCTGGGGATTCGAACCCGCCACCTTAGGTGTATGTGGCTGGCGCCTTAGCCAATTGAGCCACAGGCGCCGAGCCGGAAGTGCTGGTTTTTTTTTTTTTTTCTCGTTTTCTTTGTGTGGATCAGGAAAGGAAGAAAACTATTAGCTTTTAGAGATCATTAAAAATACACACCCTGGGGGAGCAGTAGGAGGGGAAGTGAGGCAGAGACAGCACAGGATGGCTCCAGGGGCCAGTTGGATGGATCACGAGCTGAGCTGAAGTCACGGCTGTCACAGAGCAGTGAGGGGGCTCAGCCGAGACATGGGTATTGGCATCACCTCCCATCCCTCCACCGGGCATGCTGTCAGCTTCTCCAGGCCTGTTTCTTCTTCTGCAGTGTCAAGAAAAACATGAGATTTAAGACAACACCAGAAGTGACTTCCCCACTGCAGTCACAATGAGTGGGGCTACCTCTATGTGGGTCTGTGGCCCTGGTCCTGGGAAGGTGCAGCCTGCAGCTTCCTTCTGGTAGAATCTGGGGGGAGTTATGTCTAAAAGGGAGTGCTGTGGAGGAACAGATTCATTTTCAGCATGGGAGGAGTGGTAGGAAAGTTCTGGTAGGAGAAAGGCATTGTGGAGAGATTGCAGTAGAGTCCCATATTCCAGTTTCTAGGGGCTCTGGAAGCTGATGAGGGATAGAGAAGGAGCCATTTCCCAAGGGTGCCAGGCAGTAAGTGGTGCCAGGGGTGGGACTCAGAGAGTGGGATGTTGGTGCTAGCAGTGTAGGCAGCTTCCCGAAGCCTTTGTCTCCTCCCTTCTCCCTGGACAAAGGCTGGATGTCTTGACATTCTTCTCAAAGGAGCTTATCCCTGGAGGTGAGTTCTATACAATGAGATGGAGAAAAAAAAAACAAGGGGGCTACATTTCCTGAATGAAAGTGCAAAGTCTCTGAAGCAGAAAGCACTGGGCCCCAGCTCCTCTGTGAGCTGCTGCCTGTGGTGTGGTGGCCTCCTGGGACCACAGGCAGAGGCTGCCCCGGGGGGCAAAGGGCAGGTGTCTGCCCCTTGTCTGAGCTGTGAGGGATCCGGCTGTTTGTTGCTGGTATTTGGACACCGCTCTCTTCACACCAATCCTTTCCTAAAACTGAAATTTCATTTAAGCTGGTTGGGGCTGTGACTGGGCAGGACAAGTTGAAGATGGTCTGGATGGCCAGTCAGGGAGGGGGTACCCTGCAGAAGCAAAGCAGGCAGCTCAGGATTTGGGGAGGCCCTAAGGAGGGTGGAAGGTTGCTGAATCCCCACTCTACCTAGAAGGGGGCTGGGCCATCTAAAAGTACAACAAGAGAGGAGTCCAGGAGGCTAGGGAAGACCCTGGTGATGAGGATGCCTCCTGAGATGGATGTCACCAAGCACGAGTAGGTCTTGTGAAGTGACCCTGTGCCAGAAAGAGGAATGGATTTGATCACAAGGCATCTATGCAGAGACCCTGGACAGCCACTTCTGCCCTGGGCCTTGGAAGAGCTGGCCACATGAGGATCTGGCCAGCGTCACTATCCTGTGTGCCTGTGCAGGGCAAGGTGCTCAGACCACCTGTTCCTGCCTGCCTATCGTGGCCCTGGATCTTTCTTTCTCTCTCTCCTTCCTTTCTTCCTTCTTTCCTTCCTTCCTACCTTCCTTCCTTCCTTCCTTCCTTCCTTCCTTCCTTCCTTCCTTCCTTCCTTCCCTCCCTCCTTCTTCTCTTTCTCTCTTTCTTTCAACTTTTTCTACAAAAGTTTTCTCAGGTGGTTGGTGATTCCATGGGGCTGTGGCATCGTCCTGAGACTTCAGGGTTCCTTCCTTGAGGTGTCATCCCCAAAGCCCATGTTCAGGCCTTGGACTGCATGGGCTATGGGTCACATTATCCCTCTCCTGGGCAGTGGGGAGTGTACCTGGACCGATCATCACCCTACAGCGGCAGGGAAATGGATAGAGGTAAATGTGAGAAGGGACTTGTCCAGCTAAGCAGCGCAGGAGGGAGGACGGGCTGGGCAGGGGGTCAGCCCTGCCTGGCCATGACCTCTCCAGGTCTGGGTCACATGCTGACCTCAGTGCAACCTCTGTCTTCCAGGTCTAGGTCATGAGGTGGCCCCAGCGCAGCACCGGTCTCCTGGATCTAGGTCATGAGGCGGCCCCAGTGCAGCCCCTGTCTCCTGGATCTAGGTCATGAGGTGGCCTCAGTGCAGCCTCTGTCTGGTAGCCCCAGCGCAGCCCCTGTCTCCCAGGTGTAAGTCATGAGGTGGCCCCAGCGCAGCCCCTGTCTTCCGGGTCTAGGTCATGAGGTGGCCCTAGCGCAGCCTCTGTCTCCCAGGTCTAGGTCATGAGGTGGCCCCAGCGCAGACCCTGTCTTCCGGGTCTAGGTCATGAGGTGGCCCCAGCGCAGCCCCTGTCTCCCAGGTCTAGGTCATGAGGTGGCCCCATTGCAGCCCCTGTCTCCCGGGTCTAGGTCATGAGGTGGCCCCAGCACAGGCCCTGTCTCCCGGGTCTAGGTCATGAGGTGGCCCCAGCGCAGGCCCTGTCTCCCGGGTCTAGGTCATGAGGTGGCCCCAGCGCAGCCTCTGTCTCTTGGGTCTAGGTCATGAGGTGGCCCCAGCACAGCCTCTGTCTCCCAGGGCATCTTCAGAGGTGCTGGAGCAGGGAAAGATCAGTGTCCACATGGCCTGTGACAGCTGATGGCTGGAGCACTATGTATGGTTATGGAAGAAGAAGGATTGTCCCTTCTCAAGTCCCTGGCTGAGAATTCTGCTATGTTAGCTCATTTTCCCAGTGTGGGGAGGATTCATGTTTTGTGTGAAGTGAGAATCAACTTCCTGTATGTGAGTTTCTTCTCTCCTCCATTCACTGGACACACGTTTTGTTCCACTCCACACTTGAGAGAAGCTGGTCAGAAAGCCTCGTTCTCTGGGTAGAAGGGGGCATCTTGGGGATGCTGTCATCCCTGAGAGGGTAGAGGCTACATCCTCCTCCTCCCAGCACAGACCCTGGACTCTCCTATGCCCAAGTTCAGGAAGCAGTGAACCTGGGGCACGTGTCAGTGCAGACTGAGCTGGGTGTGAGTAGTGGGGAAAAGGGGTCACTTCTTCATCATGGTCTTAATACACAACGAGGCTGTGAGCAAGATGAGGACTTACTGGGTCAGTATTTTTAGGGACTGCCTAGGACACATGTGTGGGAGCCCCTGGGGAGCTGGACATACTTCACCTGCAGCCATGGTCATCGTGTGTTGTGGTGTACCCCAGGATCAGCTGCATCTTTTGAGATGTGCATGGAAAGGCCCTTCCATGTGGTGTGTGGGTCCCAGACCTCAGGCCTGCACCAACCTGCCTGGGCACCCTCTTCACTTCCAGTTTCCTTAGTCCTGAGGGAACTTGCTGGGACGAGGATTGTCAGCTGCCTTCAGCTCCAGTGTCTCACTGTCCTCCATGTAGCAGGGAAGGAACTGATGACCAGACATGCAGGAGTTAAGCAGCAGACTGCAGACTGCCTGTTGTCAGGTAGTCTGGGGAAGCACCTGTTAGAGCCAAACTGGGAGTTGGAGGCTTTGTGCCAGTCATGAGGGCCTTTCCCAGATTAGTGAAAAGACGGGTGTCTGTCTTCCCTCATCCACGCACAGACAGCGGAGCAGGTTAAAGAAGACTGAAGAGTGATGCTCACGCCACTCGTAGCTGCCTGTGTCCCAGGCTGCAGGCAGCATGAGTGACAATTTCACACATGTGTTACAAGAATGGCAGGCCATTTGGTATTGCTGGGTCTAAAAGTTTACCGGTAACTCCAGGAATGGCGCTTAGGCGGGTGTGTTGCTAGTTTATACTTGGTAGCTGAACTCCTAGCCATCAGGAGCTGTGCTGGAGCATCCTGCCCAAGGAGGGCAGTTCCCTGATGCTGTGCTGCCAAGCTCTGCCCTCCCAAGGCAGCCCAGCTCCCCACCCATTCCCAGATGGGTGCATGGCGGGGGGGGGTGGTGCTTAGAGGACCTCAAGATAGAAACAGTGAGAGAAAGGGGGTCTGGGGGTGCTGGGGAAGGTCTGCTGGAGACCAGAAGGTAATACCTGGCAGCTGCTGGATGGGCAGCAGTCAGAAGCTCAACGGAGACTGGTCCTGCAGAAAGCCTGTTGTCAAAGTGGGTGTTTATGGGCTAGAAAGCCCAAGCCATGGGAGGAGACTGGGGGTGCACAGCTTGTCCCTGTGTGATCTGAGAGAGAGCAGGCAGAGAGCAGGAACATGGCAGTGTGCAGCACCTGGGAACAGTGGGGGCTGGTCAGAAATTCCTGCCTCAGTGTTTGCTCAGAGCCCAGTGGGAGGCCACAGATGCACCTTGAGGTCCAGAGCTGCCTGGTTCCCAGGTGTGACAAGACATTGCTCTGGGCCTGTCCATCTTATTAGCCTGGAGGAGAGACAAGCAGGCAGCTGGATGTGAGTGGGCATAGGAAGACACTAGGTGCCAGCTGGAGGGGGTGTGGTGAGCTCAGGACCATATGTGCTTCTGGTGCTGGCCACTGTGTAGCCTTCTTCAGGTCACAGGATCTACAGAGGCAGATTTGCCTATGATTTTATTAATTTTGACCAGGTAGAACTCACTTAGATGGCAGTGGGGAGAAGTTCCTCCTAGTCCCCTAGGGGAGGTCAGTGGAGGAGGGGATGTCTATAGGGGATGGAGGTCAGCATCCTGGTCCCCTAGGGGAGCAGGTCAGTGTCCAGGGGAGGTGGGAGGAGGGGGAGTCTGTAGGAGAGAGGCCAGCATCTTGGTCCCCTAGGGAGTAGGACGTGCTGGGTCCACACAGGTCTGCACAGCACTGATGTCTGGTATTTCTGTTTTCCTGACCTGGAGGTGGTTAGTGTCAGGCTCCCCTGCAAGGCAGCTGCTGCTGTCTTTACATTGATGATTAGTGATTTCTACCATGCTTGTTTTCAGGTGTAAAAGTTTAAAAATGAAGTTTTAGTTTGAATATTTGAACTGACAATAATATATTCATTATATTATGTGTGTATAAATAACAATGAAGTCATAAAATACAGTTGCAAGCCTTTTATGGAAGAAAGGGCCAAGGAAGGCAAAAATGCTCATGACCCCAGCCAGCGAACCATCTGGCAATGGGCATGGGAGATGGGGCCAGAGCTGCAGTGGAAGGCCTGTGCCTGTGATGGTGGTCTGGGCTCAGATCCTATCGGAATGTGGGCCACAGAGTGGCGGTGCACACAGGGTTAAGCACAGCCAGAATACTGAGCTTTCAGTGTCAGTGTGAAAAAGAATACACACACACCCACACGCACAGGCACACACATGTGCACACATGTGGGCCTTTGACACTTTGTCTTGGCTTCTTCTGACTGAGTGTGCACAGAGCTGTTGATGGTTTGGGGGGCTGGGTATGAGGTGGGGGGGGTGCCCATAGCCAGTGTGGGGTGGTGACTCTGGGTATCATGAGAAGTTTGGGGGGACTCCTGGATTAACCTGATGCAGTTTGTAGCATCAGGGCTTGGGCCTTGCTGTAGAATTTTGACTTCTGATTTGCAGACAGGCCATCAAAGTACAGTAAAATCTGGGCCTTTCCCAGGCAGCTGGAGCTGCATTCCAGGTCCCAAAGGGAACAAGTGTTACTGTTCCCTGATCTCTCTTCACTATTTTTTCCCTTGGATTATCAAATGCCTGATTTTTTGCGCCCCTGGAATGTCCAATCGTGAAGGTATAACTTGAACTCTTGTCTTCACCTGCTGCGTCATGTGAGGCTGCCACTGTACTCACACTCACCTTCCCAGTAACACCACAGACGATCTCAGTTCTGACTTCAAAGGTCTCCATAGAAAGTTGCACAGAAACTTGGAAACAATCATCTCCTTAGATCAGGATCTCCTGTCCCTTTTCTCTCCCACCTCCAGCCAACCCATGGTTGGGTTGAGCAGGAACGGGACAGGATTTCCCACATGGCCAGGGCCACATGCAGTGAAATATTCACAGGTTACCATTCGCACGGCAATGGAGAGGGCAGGACCAGGGAAACAGAGCCCTCTCCAAGGCTAGGGTTGAGAAGGGGTATGCTGTCCATCACGGCTGGGCTGTAGGAAGCCCTCTAGTTATCCCCAGAAGCATCAGAGACCAGAGAGATGCTGTCTTCAAGGATGTAGTAGGACTTTCAATAAAAATAACAGTAGTCAAAATTGTATTTTATGACCTCATTGGCATAAAGATGAACATATTCGTATTATACATTAAACATTTCTCCAAACTAAAAGTTCATTTTTGAATTTTCTGATTTAACAAGAATTATGGCTGTAGGCATTGTATCTGCCATGCTGAGGTGAGGAGCTGGCCCTGCCTGGCCTGGCCCCTGGGGAAATGTGTGCCCAGAGTAAGTGGGAAATAGACAAGTGGCTTTTAATAACTTATCCATTTCCTGGAATAAAAATAAGAATTTTAATAACAAAAGAGTAATGTTGATATAGCAAGGAATAAATTACTTTGTCTGCCAATAGGACTCATGGTACTTTGCCAAGATATCTTGCCCAAGTTTAAAATAGAAATGGTTGGTGATTAGTTATATGGTGCCATCTGGATATTTAGCAACACTAAATGACTTCTCTACTTCTCTGACCCCAAAAATGTGTCACAGTGGGAGAAACAGACTGCCCTGATTCTCTGTTGAATCCCTCAAATTGGGTCACATTGGAGAGATGGAAACGTGTAGCAGAGGCCCACGTGGCGCTGTCAGGGATAAACATCTTGGATGAAGCCCGGCATGAACCTGACTTGGATTGTGCAGCTTCTCCCTCTGCATAGCAGGGGTCTGGATTCAGGAGCCCCAAAGTCTAGGCCACTGTTATGAGTTAGTGACCTTTGGCAAGCCCCTCACCTCCAGCCTTGGCATCTTAGAAATCTTCAAAATTTATGACATTCCTGGTTCTGATATTGTGGTGCTGTGAGGCTCAGTAATAGACACATGAAAGCTTTGTAAGGGATAGAGTACATCTGATCGTATTATTAGACAATCATTTAATAGCAACCTAGGAGGTAACTTTTTGGAACCTTTCAATACCAGGCTAGTATTGGGACAGAGCACTAATACTATAGTCACAGCAATATAGGAATGGAAGACCATTTGAACAGGTCAACACGCAAGTAAACAGTAGGCAACCAAAAAATTTAATTGAAAGGGAAAGTGTGTTCCCTCCTGGGCCTACACTTTCACTTAGAGCAAGGTTGCAGGATATTAGGTTAATATACAAAAGTTGATTGCTTGCTAATTATTTTAGTCCTTCTGGGCTGCTATAGCAAATTACTGCCAACTGGATGGCTTATAGACAATATACGTTTATTTATTTTCATGTGGAGCCTGACAAGTCCAGGCACAGGCATTAACATATTTGATGTATTGTGAGAAACAATTCCCCAGATCATAAACGGCCATCGTCTTGTGTGTCCTCACATTGTGGGTGGAACAAGGGAGCACTCTAGTTCCTCTTTGATAAAGGCAAAAATCTCATCATGAAGGCTTCAGCCCCTCCCAAGGCTCCACCTCCAAATACCCTCATATTGGGACTCCAAGTTTCAATATATGAATTTTTGGGACAAGGACACACGCACTCAGTCTAAAGCTCTTATACATCATTGATAAACAATTATAATTTTAAATTAAAATCACTATTTAAATTAATGGCAAAAAGGGAAACACCTGTGCATAAACCTAACAAAATATGTCAGTATCTATTGGTGGCAAGCTACGAAATTCTGATGAAAGAAGTCAAATATGGGCTAAATAAGTGAAGAAATTTGTGTTAATGTATAGGAACACTCAACACTGTTAAGATATTGGTTTTCCCTGGATGGAGCTACAAATTCAACTCATCCCAATCAAAATCCTAGCAAGTAACTTTGTGGATATCCACAACTTGGTTTTAAAATTTGTATAACAAGGCAAAAGCCTCTGACTACCCAACACCACAGTACAGAGGAACAAGCAGGAAGACTGGAACTTCCTGATGTCAAGTCTAACTATAAAGCTCCTCAATGAAGACAATGCAGTTTTGCAAATGAACAGACAAATATATCAATGGAACAGAATAGAAAGTCCAGAAACACATCCGTACGTGTATAGTATAGTCAACTGATTTTTACAAAGGAGAAAAAAAATTAATGGTAAAAATTCAATTGATAAACAATTGACAAATATTCTCAACACGTGGTTGATACTCTTATCAACAAGTGGTGCTGAGGAAGATAGAGATCTACATGCAGAAAGTAAATGGAGAAATGTAGACACAGAATTTACACCCTCATGAAAATCAACACTCAATGCATCATAGCCCTAAAAGGAAACTGCAAAAGGAACACAACTTTTAGAAAATAACATAGGATAAAATCTAGGTGAAAATACTCTTTTGGTGACTTTTAGGTATAATAGTACTTTATCATCCATAAAAGAAAAAAAATGTTAAAATTTAAACTTCTGCTCCATAAAAGACACTGTTAAGAGAATAAAAAGACAAATGACAGAGCAGAAGAAATCTGCCAAGGACGTATCTTTTTGGATAATGTCTTTTTGGACTTGTGTCAAAAATATATAAAGTACTTAAAACTCAACAACAAGAAAACAACCCAATTACAAAATGAACAGACAATCTGAATGGACACCTCATCAGAGATGATATATAGGTGACAAACATATGACAAGATACTCAGCATCATATGCCATAGAGAACGGTGAGTTAAAACAGTGGTCCTATAGCACTCTGTACCCCATGATAGTATTAATGTACACTGCTATGATTTAATAAAAAAAAAA
>CAUYQV010169141.1:0-75134 GCA_963574575.1 Galagoides demidoff
TTTTTTTTTTTTTTTGGTTGCAGCCATCATTGTTGTTTGGTGGGCCCGGGCTGGGGATTCGAACCCGCCACCTTAGGTGCTTAGGTGTACGTGGCTGGTGCCTTAGCCGATTGAGCCACAGGCGCCGAGCCAAATGGTAAAGATTCTTGAGGTCTGGTAAAAAGAGCCTGGCTTTGAAGTCAGATAGATCTGAGTATATTGTCTATATGTCTTTTTCTGGCAAACCACTCAGCTTTCCCAAACCTCAGTTTCCCCTTCCAGGAAGAGTATTGTCATAGTAGCTAAGTGCATTAATGTCCCTCAGGTGCCTAGTACAGGGCACTCAAAAATGCCAAGTTTTTACTAGCCTCACTCCCCACCCTGCCACCATAGCCCTGACTTAGGTCCTCCTCTTTCCTGGAGGGGGTGGAAAGAAGTCTTATGGGAAAGCTCTCAGGAATGGGGAAGCCTATTTCCAAGTCATTAGTCCCCCAGTGTTGGGCTGCAGGATGGATTTTGATCAAGAGTGGGGTGACATTTGGCAAAAGTTGCTGATGAGGGATTGAATGATTAATCGTCATGACAACCGGGCTGGAGTAATGACAGGGATGCAATGGCGCCCGAGTTAAACACAAAGCAGCCCGTGAGCCGGGGCGGTAAATTACTAGGCATGTCACTGCTGTGCTTTTGGAGAAAGCGGCCGTGCGTTCCTAATGAGAGGTTAACTGTGTCCCCAAAGTAATTACAGCCGATTGAAGAGGTGGCTGGTAATTAGAGGATTAGCGGTGATGAGGCTCACCTGCATGGTTGCCATAGTGATGGAGGGTGGGTGGGGTGGAGAGGCGAAGAGGGTCCAGACCCTTCCCCAAGGCAGGTGGCAGAGGCCTCTCTGATTGCATTAGCCTTGGTGTCCACCACTGATGGGACAGGCCCTGGGGAATTGGTGGGCAAGCTCTAAGGTTCTGCCTCTGTGGCTGGGCCTCAGTCTTCACATCTGCAAAATAAGGGCTTGAGCCTATTCAAGAATACGGAATATGAAAGCTGGAATTCTGGAACATGTTGGCAGAATCCAAATAGTCTTTAATTTGCCATCTTCCCCCAAGCCCAACATTTCTGGGACCTAGGAAATCACACACAAATTCGTCTTCTTGTCTGAGTGACTCAGGTAAAGGGTCTTGAGCATGGCCCTCCATTTCCTCACCTCTATAATTCCTACTTATAGGAGTAGGAATTATGATGGTTCCTACTTCTGAGGGTTATTGAACACAGTGAAATCATAAGGGCAGAACACCTAGGACAATATTTGGCCCATTGCAAGAGCTCAAATATTAGTGGTTCTGATCAGCTTTTCAAAGTCCTCTCCTCTCCATTGACCTTAGGTGGCTGAGAGCAGGGAGGGGACAAGGCCTCAGCCTTTTTAGGGGGAATGGACTGAGCCCTATCATCAGCAACAGATGACCAGGGAAGTAGGCACCACTATGTGCTCACTAGTTGTACTTCCTTGGTCAAGTCCTGCTGCCTCTCTGAATCCTCAATTTTTGCCTGTCTGACCACTCTGTTGGGAGAAAAGAAATGCTGGATTCGTGGAGCACCTATTATACGCCCAACTCTCACTAGGTACTTTATAGCTATTATTTCATTTGACCCATAAAACATTATTTTGTCCTATTTTGAAAGGAGAAAAACCAAAGCTCAGAGAAGTGAAGATAGTAGCCCAGAGGCATACAACCAGAGCATAAGAAAGTTAAAATTTTGGCTCGGTGCCTCTGGCTCAACTGGCTATGGCGCCAGCCACATACACCTAAGGTGGTGGGTTCGAATCCCCAGCCCGGGCCCGCCAAACAACAATGATGGCTGCAACCAAAAAATGGCCGGGCGTTGTGGCGGGCGCCTGTAGTCCCAGCTACTTGGGAGGCTGAGGCAGAGACTCGCTTGAGCCCAGGAGCTGGAGGTTGCTGTGAGCTGTGATGCTATGGCACTCTACCCAGGGGGATAGCTTGAGGATCCATCTCAAAAAAAAAAGAAAAAGAAAGTTAAGATTTGAATCCAGGCCAGTCCAAATGTCTCCAGCTTTGTATCTTGTCAGGGCCCCTCACATGGGCGGAGCCTCGGAGGGGAGTCTCACTGGGATTGGCCAGAACTTTGATGACATGATGGGGGCAGCGTCGTCGATTTTGACTACCCCTTGAGTCTCAAAGTGTCCCAGGGTCCGATGTGGAATGCTGGGGATTGAGGGGCTACAGTGAAGGCCCCAAACTGGTCTCGGTTCAGGTGCTGGCGATGCTTGGCTCCTGGGCTGCAGTCCTCCGAGAACCAGCCGAGAGGAATGGCTTAATTATTCCATCCATAAATGATAAGGCCCGTTCATTTCTAGACTTTCATGATAAATTTATGGCCTTATTTAATGTGCTCCCTGCTCGACCTTCCCTGGCATCTCAGGGAAAAGGGAGCCCTTCCTGCAGGGCACAGCCAGAGATTCTTGCTAGGTGGCTTCTGGGCCACGCCTCACACCCCTCTCATCGTCCCCTCCCCCCAGAGCAATCCAGGCATCCGCTCCCAGGTCTGGCCAGCCTGTTGCAGTCTGCAAGCCCATTTTTAATCTGCTCTCCTTTACTGCAGGGGCACTGGAGTATAAAAAGGTAAAGGCAGGTACTCTGGAATCAAAAATACCTGGGTATGAATCCCAACTCTGCTACTTCTGAGCTACACAACCTTGAGCACGTATTTGCCTCTGCTTCCTGCTAAGGAGGGAGGAGGACATGAGATAAAACAAATGGAGAATGCTTGTATGTAGTTAGTCCTCAATACAGCGTAGTGCCTGCTCTTGTCTGGAGGTTTTCACATACAATTTTATTTGATTTAATAATTTGGGAAGGCACTGCTTGAGGCCTGGTGACACTGAAGTGAATCACATGTTGAAGTAGATTGGGCCACTATGTTCTATTTCTGGTCTGAACAGAAGAGACTGCAAAAACGCTGGCTGCAGGAGCCCAGCTGGAGTGACCAGGAGTCTGGGTTCAAGTGCCAGTCCCACCTCCAACTCTGGTCTGGCCCATGCCTCATCGTGGGCCTTAGTTTCCTAATCTGTCACTGGCCCCACCAAGATAGCACTCACAGTCACCACAGACTAGAGGTTCCAGCATAGGTGAGGAATGGCAGAATCACCTTTTTATTTTTTGGCCAGGGCTGGGTTTGAACCCGCCACCTCTGGCATATGGAGCCGGCGCCCTACTCCTTTGAGCCACAGGCACCGCCCTCACCTTTTTTTTTTGACCAATTTCTGGAACCCAAACAAGGGCCCTCCAGTCCAGATGGCTGATAAACTCTGAAGCTGGGGATGAATGAAAGTCATAAGAACCACAGGACCTTGGAGCTGGCAGGGATTTCAGCCTTGAACTTCACAGGTGAAGAAGCTCATAATACAGCTGCCATGTATTAAGTGCTTTACTGTATACTAGTCTTGCCCTTCAGTCTCTTATTCAGTCCTTATGGCAAGCAAATATGGGCCAGGTGCAGCTCATCCCATTTTACAAAGAAAATAGAGTCTCAGAGAGGTACAAAGACTTGGACAAGGCCACACAGTGTCACCTTTTCCAAGTCCTGGCTCTTTCCACATGGCTGCACCATGTGTGTTTGTGTGTTCACATGCATTTCCATGTGTATGCATGTTTGTGTGAAGGTGCCCATATAAGGATGTGTGTACACATAGGCATGTGCGCACGCATGCAACATGCACGCCTTTGCCTAACATCCATGAAACACATCTGACTCCCTGGCCAGTGCCCTTTTGCCTCATGCTTTTCAGCAAAATGTTGGTTGGAGAGGGGCGCCTTTCAGCTTGGGGAGTATGCACATTCCCAGGTCTTTAGAAATTAACTTTAATTTGCATGCTCATTTGCATAAGAGAGCAGTCACTTCTCCTTCACAACCAGCCCCTAGCAGAGCCCAGTCTGGTCAGGGAACACCCATGCCAATCCCCTATACTGCCCATAACACTGCCATTAGTCATCCATTGGAGGTTTAGTTTCTGCAAAGTAGTTTCTATCATTACCCCCATTGTGTAGAACATGAAACTGAAGCTTAGGATTGCTTGGCCAGGGTCATGCTGCCAGCATGTGGCAGAGCCAAGATCTGATTTTAATACCAAAGGACTCTAAATTCAGTGCTCTTTCCACAGTTTCATCTTGCCTCCAGCTTCAAGGTAGACACGGAGGCATGGGCAAGTCAGGGGAAGGTTTGGGGAAGGGGAGATGGAGCAGGTAGAGAGGGGGACTGTATGTGTACATGTGTGTACATTAAAAATGCATGGGTGTGGAAGGGTGTGTTTAATTATCCCTTCAACAAAATAACTCAGAGCCTCTATGTTTCAGTTACATAAACAATGACAATAATAATGACATAGCAAATGCATATCCAGTATTTGTACCAGACAAGTGCATTCAATCAACTCATTTAATCCCCTATGAGACAGGGAAGGTTAATATCTCATTTTACATAGAGGACAAAGAAATGAAGTAACCAGCTCAAGGTCACCCAGCTGGTAAGTAGCAGAGTCAAGATTCAAATCCCGGTCATCTAGGCCCAGAGTTTATGGACTCAATCTTTACCACTCTTTGGTTGGGAGACCTTGGCAAGGTATTGTGAGGCTTCCAGCATGATAAACACACATGATGGCATGTGTGCATGTTGTACATGTGTGTTCTTGTGTGTTTACATGCACATGCGTATGTGTTTCATATGTGTATATGTTTGCATGAAGGTGCCTATGAGTATTTAAGGGTGCAGCTATATACCTATGTGTGAGTGTGCACATACATATATCTGAGTGTGTATGCATGGGTCTATAAGGGGCTGGGAAATCTCAAGTTAGTTCCACTACCAGTTGGTCCAAGAGAGCCCCGTGAGGACCAGGGTTACACAAGGAAGGGATGGGTTGGACTTTGAGTAGTCAGAGCCTAAGAGTTAGTGTTTCCTGAATCAGGGAGAAAGGGGCTCTCCAGCTGTACATACTTGTCACCCTGGCCTCCAGGAGACATTAATAGATCAGCAAATTCCAAATGTAAATAGGGCAATCAGGCCCGAAAACACAGACATTCATCACCCAGATACAAATTACACTGCTGGCCTTGATGTAATTACTGGAGTTTAGCTTGATGCATTGAGCCACTCCCACCCTGCACCCCTGCACTTTGTTTTGTGCTGGTGTCCTTCCTTAAGAAGGCCCCACCATCTGACCCCACAGTCTCTCTGGCCACAGTCAAGGGTCTCCAACAGTCTTAAATAGTTACTAAGACAAAAGGTACCTGGGGACTTTGTGCTTTGATGGCCAAACTCCAAAGATCACGGAGCAGATATTCCAGCTTAGCAGTGACCTGCTGTGTGACCCTGTGCAAGTCCCTCACCCTTTCTGAGGCTCAATTTCCTCTTCTATCCAAAGGAAATAACAATACAATATGGCGTTAGAGTCTTTGAGCTTTGTAGTCAGAAGGACTTGGGTTTGACTCCCAACCTGATCACTTGAGAGTTGGGAGACCCGGGGAAACTTTCTTCCCCATTCTTAATCTCAATTTTTCACCTGTAAAGTTAGTGTAATATTGGCTATCTAATGGGGTTATTGTAAGGGAAGAATGAAATAATATTTTTTCTTTTTATTGATGAATTTAACTCATTCACATTTATTGTGATCACATTATTATATCATATATATATATATAAAATCTATATCACCAATATACCAATACCAAAAATATATATCCATATACAGGGTGGCAATAAAGTGACATCTGTATCTTTATCTTTTATATATATTTATTATACAATTATGTGACTACGTGGTTAGATTCTTTCTTGCCACCTGTGTTTCCTAGTTATCAGGGTTCTTTACGTTTCCTTCTTTCCCATGGCTGTTATATTAGTCATCTATTATTCCAAAACTTAGCGACTTAACTAAAAAAAATTTTAGTATCTCAGTCTTCATGGGTCACGAACCTGGGAGTAATTTAGCTCAGTTGGCCTGGTGTCTCTCATGAGTTTGCAACTATGATGCTGGCCAGGGCTATAACCATCTGAAGGCTCGACTGGGCCTGGAGGATTTGTTCTTCCAGGTGGCTTCTTAGTTTCTACCCAAGTGGATCTCTCCATAGGGCTGCTGAAGTGTCTTCATGATGTGGTGGCTGGCTTCGTCTGGAGAAAATGATCTAAGAGAGTAAGGCAGAGGCTGCAGCATCTTTAGTGACCGAGCCTTGGATGTCACAGCTATCACTTGTTTTGTTTGTTTGTTTGTTTGTTTGTTTTTTGAGATAGAGTCTCATTTTGTCATCCTGGGTAGAGTGCTATGACATCATAGTCCTTAGCCACCTGAAACTCCTGGGGCTCAAGTGATCCTCTTGCCTCAGCTTCTTGAGTAGCTGAGACTACAGGTACCCAACACAACACTCAGCTAATTTTTCTACTATTTTTAGTAGAGATGAGATCTCAGGTCTTGCTTAGGTGATTTCCTTGAGCTAGCTCCCAGAGTGCTAGGATTATAGGTATGAGCCACCGCACCTGGCCACAAGCTGTCACTTCTGAACTTGAAGCCTGGCTACAACACCTGTCTTATGTTGAAAAATAATATGTGTCTAAGTCACCTAGCCCAGGAACTGGGAGAAAATCATTAATTCCTGTGACCCCAGTGCACAGCACAGTGCCTGGAACAAAATAGGTATCAACAATAATGGAATGGCAAGAAGAGAAACAGTAAAATCTGGTCTCCTCTCCCTAGTGCCATTTCCTAAAGACCAGTGGCCCAGTAACTATTTACACATCCACTTCATTCATCATCTCAGGCCTCAGCTCAGGAAGAGCTGAGCCATAGAGGACCAGGAGCCCTCACCTCTTTGAGGCAAAGAGGAAAGTCTAGATCAAAGGCATTTTCCAGGCCAGTCTTTTCCTAACTCTACATTGATCAGTAATTAAACGCAGCCTCCAATTACTATAACGTTTGGCGAGACACCAAGCTCGTGTAAAACCTTGCAGTAAACATCTGCTTTATAAATTGCCTCTCTCGGCACAGTGCTCCAGTGGAGTTCTTGGGGGTTGGGGAAGAGAGAGAAGCAGAGAGCCTGGTAAAGGGGGAGAGATTAGGGAGGGAGACGGACGAAGTGGGGGGCGCAGGGGCTTTTCTTTCAAGAAGTAGTGATATATGAAGGGCCTATTACCTCCTCGGGGAGTCCTCACCGCCCTTCAAAGTAGAAGACCAGACTAAAAGTAGGGCTGAAGAATCCTTGTCTCTTTGGGGATTGTGCCAAAAGCTGCACGCATATCTAACACAAATTATTTTTGTATTGCTTTGTATTTTTCCAAAACCTATAATATCCCACCTGCTTGCCATTTATATTAAGAGAGAAATATAAAAATTGATTTGCTGGAGTGCCTGTAGCTTAGTGGCTACGGCACCGGCCATATACACTTAGGGTAGTGGGTTCGAACCCAGCCTGGGCCTGCTAAGCAACAATGACAACTGCAACCAAATAGTCCCAGCTACTTGGGAGGGTGATGCAACAGAATTGCATAAGCACAGGAGTTGGAGGTTGCTGTGAGCTGTGATGCCATGGCACTCTACCCAGGGTCACAGCTTAAGACTCTGTCTCAAAAAAAAAAAAGACTGAGCTATCCCCCAGACTGCAGAAGAAGGGGGAGGGTCTATGGTTTCCATTTCCACTTATACACACTGTCCCCTGAGCCAGAAATGAGCCCATGTACCCACTCTGTCTCCCTCAGGGTCTTGCTCAGGGAGACCAGAGGAAAGGGACACCCCCAGGCCTGGAGTTCAGATGGAACTGGGCGGAAACCTGGCTCAGCTCACAGGACACTTTGGGCAAGTGACTTTGCCTTTCTTGGCCTCTGTTTTCTGTACCTGTGAAATGGACATAAACTAAGCTACCCTTGCAGGTTTGGGAAGGATTATGGGAGTCACAGAATGTAGAATAGCACAGAAGGTAGGGTGGGAACTCTGAAGCTGGACAGGCCTGCTGCTTGGGAATTTGCCTCTCTAGTCCTCAGGTTTCTCTTCTGAAAGCGGAAAGTTAAGGATATTACCTTGAGGACGTATGAGGCTTAAACCGAATGCACTACATTGTGGGCACTGAATAAATACCAGCTATTATGGTCATTGTTACTAGGCACACAGAAAATGCTCAATAGATAAAGTTTTTTCTTCTGTTCCAAGGAACTAGGATCTTCTAGGGCTGCTGGGTACTCACCCCCGGGAGGGCAGGGCTCTACCCCTTAACCAATACATTCTTCCTGGGCACATGACTGGGCTTTTCCTGTGAAGACAACTTGATTGATCTCCCCTTCCCACCGCTGGTATCACTGTTTGCTCTCCAGCCTGTTTGTCCACCCAGGGTTGGAGGAGATTGAGGTTATAGTGAGCTCTGATTGAGCCACTGTACTCTAACCTGAGTGACAGAGTGAGACCCTGTTTCTAAATAAATAATTTTTAAAGAGCTTGGATGTTTGTCAATAACACTGACATACCAGATGAAGTTTTATTCCAGTGAACCTGTCAGCTCAAGGCAACACACAGGCACTCCAATGAGTCGAAATGTGGTAGATTAAGAACAATCGCTCACCTGTACCAGGTGTCAGGCACTATCTAAATGTTTTCCCATGTATTGGGTATTGACTTATCTGCCATTCCCAGCCTCCAGTGAGGTGGGTGCTTGAAACTGAGCCTCAGAAAGGTCAAATGCTGCCTCTGGGCTCCACAGCTGCTGAGTCTTTGAATTCAGACTTGTTCCAGCATCTGGGCCCCTAAGTCTGAGGTTAAACTGCAAACAAGCCATTGTTTTCATTAATAACTACTTACCTGTGAAGCAGGGTTTTCTTGACACTGGGCAACCAGACTCACATAGAGAAAGAACTGGGTGCAAAATGACGAATGTTTGAGATGATGGATATGCTAATTACCCTGATCCGATTGCTATACATTATATGTATGGAAACATCACTATGTATCTCTTAAAAATGTAGAATTATCATGTGTCAATTAAAAAATAAAATAAAATAAAAAATAAGTCAATACCAAAAAAAAAAGAAGGAAGTTAGATGAGAAGATGATAAAAGACAGCAGCTGTCATCCCTAACTCCTGATTTTAAACGTTAATGGCTGTCAAAGCACCTTCATTGTTTTTCCTAAGTGACTTTATGAATAAATGTATTATATCATTTAGCTTTCCTTTGGTTGCAAGTGACAGAAAACCCAACTGACTGGAGCAAAATGGTTTCTGCAACAAAAAAATCTCCATAGAATGGTGCTGGCTTCAGGCACAGTGTGATTCAGGGGCCTTCTCCCCAGGTCACCAGGGTTCTAGTTTTCACCATCAGGTGGGCCGCCTTTCATAGTATCGGTTTCATTCTCAGGCTCTGAGGGTGTCCTGTGGGAGCTCTGGGCTTACCCTTCCCTTCTTCTCTCCTCCCAGATCAAATACAGGGGAAAAGGAACTCCTCTCCACACTTTTCATGGAAGTGTCAAGACTGACTGGTCCCCACTGATCATAATCTGGACGTTTACCTGTGGTCAGAGGATGCCGTAGACATTAGGTTCAAAGGATGCTTTAGGCATTGAGTCTGTGCCCATCTCTGGTGCTGGGGAGAAGGATGAGAGTGGGGGCTGTGATGATTCCCCCTGATGAAAGGTCAGGGTGTTGTTGCCACAAGAAGGGGAGAGGATGCAGGACAGACAGAGGGCTGAGAATATCCAATGGGTACAAATGTCCACTCTGAATGCTAATACAATGTTCCTGTTGCTACCCTACACATGCTGGGTTTCACCTTATGATTTCATTTGTAACTGAATTACACTCCTAAAAACCATTCGAGGACCACTGGTCTACAACATTTTAAATAGCTTCATAGAGTGAGCCTAATACAGGGACAGGTGTTAACTCACCAACCGGAACAGCATATGAGGGTTTGCCTGGATAGATAATAACAATCTATAATGATAAAGCTAGTATTTGCTGCTAGCTTGCTCTGTATATTTTATTAACACCCAATTTTGCTGCAGAGGAAATTGATACTCAGAGAAGTTAAGCAACTTACCTAATGTCATCCAGCTGGTCAAGGAAAGCTTGGGTACAAAAACCACATCTGCCTGATACCAAGACCAATATATGTTTGTTGAAAAAAATGTGAATTGGCTTGGTGCCTGTGGCTCAAGCAGCTAAGGCACCAGCCACATACACCTGAGCTAGCGGGTTCAGGAATCCAGCCTGGACCCACCAAACAACAATGACAGCTGCAACCAAAAAATGGCCAGGCGTTGTGGCAGGCACCTGTGGGCCCAGCTACTTGTGAGGCAGAGGCAGGAGAATTGCTGGAGCCCAGGAGTTGGAGGTTGCTGTGAGCTGTGATGCCACAGCACTCTACCCAGGGGGATAGCTTGAGGCTCTGTCTCAAAAAAAAAATGTGTATAATATTTTTACATTTACAGACATAGTAGTTGTTGTAAAAAAATTTAACTAATAGAGAAGGATATAAAACAAAGCACCTCCCTCAGGTTCACATTTTAAGAGACAAATTTCTAAATTATAATAGTAAAACTGCCCACAGTAAAAAATAAAACTAGCAAAAAAGTAAAACTAGCGAACAAAGAGTGAAAATCTCCTGTTCTGCGATTTCCCCAGAGAGGACCTATGTGAACAGATTTGTGTGCAACTCCGTTCACATACATTCATACACAAGATTGGGCAACTAAATCCACGAACTCATCCCAGAAAAAGTGCTACATACCTCGTCACTGAATACCACTACAGTCAACTCTGAAGTACTCCCCTTGGGAAGCTGTGTACCTACACCAGCACCCAGCCCATCCTTCAAAGCAATTTTGGAACTCTTTCTCTGGAATGGCCATTGGAGCTGTCATCATACGAGGGCTGGCAATTACATTCCCAAACTCATCCTAGAAGAAAAGCTAGCATGAGTATCACTATGGTCACCAGAGGGCCAGGGGGAGTACTTTGAAAGTGACCGTAGTGATACTCAGCAGTGAGGTGTGTAGCACTTTTTCTAGGATGAGTTTGCAAAGTTAATCATCTGACCTGGAATGTTTATGCTTTCTTTCACCTAGGTGGTAGCACACTACAAATTGTCCTACAACTTGCTATATCCACTCAGTAATATCTCATGTATTAATACTTTCTTTTCTATTCGTCCACCCAGGATGACCTTATTCTTTTTCCTACCCACATAGTACTCCACTTAAAAGCCATATTATCATTTATGTTTAAAAATATGGTCAAGCTCTGTCACCCAGGCTGGAATGCAAGAGTGTGATCACAACTCGCTATAGCCTCAAATTCCTGGGTTCAATCAATCAATCCTCTCACTTCAGCCTCCCAAATAAGTGGGACTACCAGTTAGCACCATCACACCCAGCTAATTTTTTATACTTTTTTGTAGTGATGGGGTCTTACTATGTGGCCCAGGCTGGTCTCACACTGCTGGCTTCAATCTCCGAAAATGCTGGGACTGTAGGCAGGAGACACTGTGTTCAGTCCTATGCTTTTTTTTTTAAGTTGCCATAAACATCCTTGCACTTTTCTGTTTGCCTATTTAGATGGAAAGCCAGTGTCTATGCTCTGACCACCTGCTACACTGCCCTCCCCTGCTAGTTTGGTTTTCGCACCAATCCCTACTTTGGGAAGGTTCCCTGGGGCCAGCCCTGACCACTGGTGAGAGGTGGGGCCCAAAGTGGACCTCCCCTCCTCACGCTCTGGCAACCTCTGCTCTGGTTCAGAGCTTTCAGCCTCTCTTCCATGATGAGATAATTTACATTTTCTGTTATTTTTCTTTTTTTCTTTTTCAGCAGAAAAGGGACACTTAAAGTGAAATATCTCCTGCTGCACCGTTAACAAGGATTCATAAAAGTGAACTGTTCACCTTGTCTGTTGGCGGGCAGTTATGAAAAATCAATAGCACACGGAGGAACGCTGCTCCTCACATCTGATGTTGTCTGTTTGGTGCTGTGGACAGGGCAGGAGCTGCCTGGCCTCCTTGAATGTGCCACTGGGAACCTGAAGGGCCTGCAGAAGTGGGATCCCCATACCCAGGTGAGAGACCAGGTCAAAGTCAATGCAGAAGACCCATCCCTTGGTGCAGAAAAAGCTGCCTTGCCTAATTTTTTTTTTTAAAAGACAGAGTCTTGCTTGGTCCCCCTGGGTAGAGTGTCATGGCATCATCACAGCAGCCTCAAACTCTTGGGATCAAGTGATTCTCTTGCCTCAGCATCCCAAGTACCTGAGACTACAGATGCCTACAATGGCGCTTGGCTAGTTTTTCTGTTTAGTAGAGATGGGGTCTGGTTCTTGCTTAGGCTGGTCTGAAACTCCTGAGCTCAAAAACTCCACCAGCCTAAGCCTCCCTGAGTGCTGGAAATACAGGCATGAGCCACTGTGCTCAGCCTCTAGAAAAAAATTTTAAGAAGTTACCTAGGTGCAGTGGCACACACCTATAGTCCTAGCTACTTGGGAAGTTGAGGCAGGAGGATTACTTGAGCCCAAAAGTTGGAGGTTGCAGTGACCTTGATCACACTACTGCATTCAAACTTGAGTGACAGAGCAACCCTATCTCAGAACAAACAAACACACACCATCTTTGAGAGCATGGCTTGAATGCCACCTTTTCTAAGAAACACTCCCAAACCAAGGTCTTCACTCAATCATTCAACAAACACATACAGAGTCTCTTACTATATGGCAGGCCTATAAAAGGTACACAGAGGTGAGCTACTCATGGCCCCTGCTCACAGAGGTGAGCTACTCATGGCCCCTGCATATTTGAAAAGACAGACAGGCAAACAGGAACCTATACTCAGGGTGAGGTATGCTCCAATAGAGGATGCTTGAGGACTGTGGGGGCCGAGAGGCAGTCTACCAGCCCAGCCTAAGCAGTGTGGCCTCTCAGAGATGGCTTCCTGGAGGGCCTGATGCCTGTGCTTGGAGCCCAGGGAGTACAGGCTTAAGACAGATGGAATCCAGGAAGAAGGTCATGTGCAAAGGCCCAGAGGCAAGGAGAGAGCAGCCTGGGGGGTCTAGGCATGTCAGAGGACCACATGGAGCCCATGGTCAGAGGGTGGGAAGCTGAGTGGTGGCTGGCCATGGAGGGCCCTGCAGGCCCTACTCAGGAATCGGAGCTTCATGGAGGCTGACATCTCTGGATGGTGGTATTTGGTAGTGAATTTTACTTTCTTCTTCTAAATTATCTCTAATTTCTTAATTTTCCTATAGTGAATTATGTTACCTTTGTTTTTTTGTTTTTTTGAGACAGGAGCCTCAAGCTGTCCCCCTGGGTACAGAGCCATGGCATTTCAGCTCACAGCAACCTCCAACTCCTGGGCTCAAGAGAGTCTCCTGCCTCAGCCTCCCAAGTAGCTGGGACCACAGGTGCCCGCCAGAATACCCGGCTGTTTTTTGGTTGTAGCTGTCATTGTTGTTTGGCAGGCCCAGGCTGGATTCGAAACTGCCACCTTGGGTGTATGTGGCTGGCGCCTTAGCCACTTGAGCCACAGGCACTGAGCCTACCTTTGTAATAAAATTTTTTAAATAACCATAAAAATTACTGCAGAAGTAAAGGATATAATGGTGGTAGCAATAGCAGTGGTAGTATTAGTAGTATTGGTAATAGTGGTGGTAGAAAATGGCAATAATAGTAACAGTGGTAAAAGCGGTCGTGATAGTAGCAATAGTGGTGGTAGAGACAGTAGTAACACTGGAAGTAATAGTGACGGTAGTAATAGCAATAGTGGGAATAATGATGATAGTAATAGTGATGGTAGGGATAGAACAGTGGCTGTAATAGTGGCGGTGATAATAATAATAATTGTGGTAGCAATAGCAATAGTGGGAGTGTGCCAAGCACGATGGCTCATGCCTATGATCTCAGCTCTTTGAGAGGCTGAGATAGTAACATTGCTTGAGGCCAGGAGCTCTGGACCAGCCTGAACAACAAACAGAGAACTTGTCTTTAAAAAAAAAAAATCAGCCAGGGGTGGTGGTGTGTACCTGTAGTCTCAGCTACTTGGGAGGCTGAGCCAGGAGGATCTCTTAAGCCATCAGTCCCCAACCTTTTTTTTTTTTCTGAGACAGAGTCTCACTATGTCACCCTCCATAGAGTGCTGTAGCGTCACAGTTCACAGCAACCTCAAACTCTTGGGTTCAAGCGATTCTCTTGCCTCAGCCTCCCGAGTAGCTGGGACTACAGGCATCCACCACAACACCTGGCTATTGTTTTTTGGTTGCAGTTGTTGTTGTTTAGCTGGCCCAGGCCTGGATCAAACCCACCAGCCTTGGTGTATGTGGCCAGCACCCTAGTCACTGAGCTACGGGTGTCGAGCATGTCCCCAACCTTTTTGATACCAGGGACCAATTTCATGGAAGACAATTTTTCTACAGACTGGACAGTAAGGGTACAGGGGGATGGTTTCAGGATGATTCAAATGCATAACATTTATTATGTACTTTATTTCTATTATTATTACATTGTATGAAATAATTATACAACTCACCATAAACAGAATCAGCGGGAACCTGAGCTTGTTTTCCTGCAACTAGACAGTCCCTTCTGGGGATGATGGGAAATAGTGACAGATGAAGCTTCATTCGCTTGCCTGCTGCTCACCTGCTGTGCGGCCTGGTTCCTAACAGGCCATGGACTGGTACCAGTACATGGTCTGGGGTTTGGGACCCAAACCTTACGCCTAGGAGTTGGAGGTTACAGTAAGCTATGATTACACCACTGCACTCTAACTCCAGCAACAGAGTGAGACCCTGTCTCAAAAAAGTAAAGAGTGGGAGTAATTGTGGTGATAGTAACAGGGGTGGTAGTAATAGTAGTAATAGAGGCAGTGATAGTGTGATGGTAATAGTAGTAATAGCAGAGGTAGTAATAGCAACAGTGGGAGTAACAGCAATGGCAATAGTGTTAGTGGTAGTAGAAGTAATAATAACAGTTTGGGCTCTACCTAGTAGGCAGAGGAGCCACTGAGGGCCAGGGAAGGATGAGAGGTTGAGTTCTAGGAAGACACAGGCAGGTGGCTAGTGTGGAAGCCAGGTTGAGAGTAAACTGTCCCGGCTCTATGAGGTGCTAGGTACCAGTGCGGGAGACTGTCTCCTCTGAGATGATTCACCAAAAGGAAGTAGTCAAATTTTGGAATGTTCTACCTTCCCATTGGGAACAGGACTGTTAGAAGGTCAGCTTCAGGCTCAGTGCCTGTAGCTCAGTGAGTAGGACATTGGCCACATACACCAAGGCTGGTGGCTTTGAGCCTGGCCTGGGCCTGCTAAAAAGCAATGACAACTGCAACCAAAAAATAGCCGAGCATTGTGGCGGGCACCTGTGGTCCCAGCTACTTGAGAGGCTGAGGCAAGAGAATCGCTTGAGCCCAAGAGTTGGAGGTTGCTGTGAGCTGTGACGCCACAGCACTCTACCCAGGGGGACAGCTTGAGGCTCTGTCTCAAAAAAAAAAAAATGGAAAAAAGGTCAGCTTCAGGCTAAGTGGATGGAGTGACGGTCTAGTGAGACAGGATTCTTTCCATCATTTTCCACAACATGCACAGACCCTTAATTGTCCTTTTCCTCAGGTCTTAGAATCTTCAACGATGAGAATTTTCTTCTATCTTTTGTTCTTTCCCTCTACTCATCCACCACCCTTCTACCTACCCACCTGCTCATCCATCCACATATCCACCCACTGTAACTCACCCATTCATCCATCCAGCTAGCCTTCATTTTTTTTTTTTTTTTTTTTTTTGCAGTTTTTGGCCGGGGCTGCGTTTGAACCCGCCACCTCCAGTATATGGGGCTGGTGCCCTACTCCTTTGAGCCGCAGGTGCCACCCTAGGCTTCAATTTTTAATTTTGTTGTAGAAGGACTCTTTCACTGAGGTTCACCACATGTTAATTTCTGGAAGAATTTGATTGTACATTTTCCTCTAATCTTTACACTTTTCCATATTGTTTGAATTTTTCCATACACATGCATCATTTGTGTTTTTCTTAAAACAACATATTCATAACAACAGGTTAGATACTGCAGCTCACACCTGTAATCCCAGCACTTTGGGAGATTGAGGCAGGAGGATCACTTGAGGTCAGGAGTTCAAGACCAGCCTGGGCAACCCCATGTAGTGAGGCCCCATCTCTACAAAAAATAAAGTAATTAGCTGGATATAGCGGCATGCACCTGTAGTCCAACCTACTCAGGAAGTTGAACTAAGAGGGTCACTTGAGCTCAGGAGTTTGAGGTTGCAGTGAGCTATGATCTTGCCACTGTACCCTATCCTGGGTGACCCTTGTCTAAAACCAAACCAAATCAAGCTAAATAAGCATACCAAAATAGAAAAGACATCTAAGATCTCAGAACGTTTCCTCTGATGGAAGCCAGCAGCCACCATTTAAGAAGTCTTACTGCTCTGAAACCACATATTATAAAGAAGCCCCAAATTAGCTAAGTGATGAAGCCATGTGGAAAGGAGGGACAAGTTCAACCAGGTCTAGATGCCCCAGACATTGAGCCAGGCCAAGCATCAGATATGTAAGTGAAGGAGCCATCTTGGACATTTCAACCCCACATATGCCATTTGGGGAAGAACCAAGAAACTCATTTGACAGACAGAACTGGGGCCCTAGACATTTCTAGCCATTCAAACCACTCCAAATTAGGGCCTGGTCATCATGAAACAAATGCAAGCTGAATCTGCTGTACCATGACTAAATTCCCAGCCATAAAATGATGACCATAATAAAAGAGTTATTGTTTGAACAAAAACACATACACTTAAGACCTGAATTCGAATCCACACTCTACATGGTTTTGTGTATAACCACGGGCAAGTCGCTTCACTTTTTTGGTCTCAGTTTCTCTATCAATGGAGCAGGAGCTGGAGGACAGCAGGTGAAGAACCTGATGGTTTCCCCTGGATTTCTTCCTCATCATAATAGGAAGGCGGTATGATGAGACAGTACTAACCCAGGCTTTGCACTCAGAGTCACAAGTTCAAGTCTCAGCTCCAGTGTGTATGAGCATATGAACTTGGTTCTGTACCCAGTGCGTGGCTGGTGGTTTGTTTTTTTTTTTCCTTAGAGTGCTGTTTTTCTTTTTTTTCTTCCTTTTTTTTTTTTTGAGACAGAGTCTCACTATGTCGCCCTCAGTTGAGTGCTGTGGTGTCACAGTCCACAGCAACCTGAAACTCTTGGGCTTAAGTGATTCTCTTGCCTCAGCCTCCTAAGTAGCTGGGAAGCTGGGACTACAGGCACCCACCACAACACTTAGCTATTTTTGTTGTTGTTGTTGTAGTTGTCATTGTTGTTTGGCAGGCCGTGGGCTGGGTTTGAACCCATCGGCCCTGGTGCATGAGGCCGGCGCCCTAGCCGCTGAGCTACAGGCTCCTAGCCCAGTACTGCTTCTCTATCATGCTGATAAATGTGTAATGTTAGATGTCGCTGCAAACAGAACTGCAGCTAACACTGCACAATTCGTATCACTGGTTCCAAGTACTTTTGATGGTTCAGACATATTTTGGCAATGTTAAAAACATTTGCTACTGTAGAGTTGTTGGTGGGAGACAAGGCCCTCCTTCTGTATCTTAAGTCTAGATTTTCCTGCTACCCCTCAAAGAGCCCCCAGGGTGAGCCCAAAGAGTCAGGAGCCCCTTTTGACGTTTCATGCCCCAACCATCAGCCCTCTCCAGGGTGGGATAAAGATCTTGGCAGGGGCATCCCCCCGCAGCCTGTGCACGTGCGTGCACACACACACACACACACACACACATAGCCACTCACAGACCTGGTCTGATTAAGAGTCAAAAGGGCAAATAAGAGGCAGATTAAATACGTGTTGATTATGCGAGCTTGTGCTCCTGTTTGTTTCTCATAAATAAGACATGAGCCCTGTTTTCTAACCCCTAACATACATGCACACACTTCCTGGGGGCAGTATTTATTATATGCAAATCAGAAACTAAACTGGGGGGAGAAGTAATCACCTGTTTATCAGATGGCATGTGGATCAGGCAGAAAATAATAACCCGCAGTAATGGTGGCCTATTTGTTTGGAGGGAGATGACACCAGCCTGCATCTGGATTTATAGTCCCCTGGGCCAATCAAGGGCTTGGGGCAGTGTGGACCAGGGACTTACTGACCTCCTGCCTAGTCAGGTCAGATCCCCAGAGTGGCCTTTTCAGGGGTAACTGGGGAAGAACAATGCACCGTCCAGGCAGCAGGCTAGGGAAGGGCTGTTATCTTCTGCCTGCCTGAGCTTGGACAGTGGTTGGCAACCTGGTTCAAATACAGGACCTGACGCTTGCTCCCAGCTGTGTGACCTTGAGCACACTGTCGCACTTCTCTGGGCCTCCATTTCTTCTTCTAAAATGAACACAAGCCATAATTCCAGTCTTGGAAGTGTTGGGGACACAAGTAGCTCAGATATATCTGGAGCAAGGAACTTGGAGCCTCCTAGACCCTTCACTCTTCCTTACCCCCTACATCTAATGGGGGACCAAGCCCTGCTTCTCCAACTTTTCTTGTCTTTTCTTTTTTTTCTTTTCCTTTTCTTTCTTTCTTTCTTTTTTTTTTTTTTGAGACAGAGTCTCACTCTGTCACCCTGAGTGGAGTGCTGTGGCATCAGCATAGCTCACAGCAACCTCAGTCTCTTGGGATCAAGTGACCCTCTCGCCTCAGCCCCCAGAGAGGCTGGGACTATAGGCGCCAGCCACAATGCCCAGCTAGTTGTTGTATTTTTAGTAGAGATAGGTCTCACTCTTGCTCAGGCTGGTCTGGAACTCCTGAGCTCAAACAATCCTCCTGCTTCAGCCTCCCAGAGTGCTAATATTACAGGCATGAGTCACTACATTTCTTAAATGGGAACCCAACCTAGCTCCCAGTAAGTGTCTGATAAACACTTGGTCATTGCAGGTGTTGCTTCAGTCTTACCAACCCTCGATCATGTTGTGGCCAATCTGTTCCTCACCCTGAAAAGAAAGGGGCTTTCCTAACATGGACATCCATTTATCACATTGATCCCCAGCTCAGAAATCTGCAGTGGCTTCTGCCCATTCCCCTCAAGGACCCTCATCTGGGCCCAGCCAACCTGCCGGCTGGTGGCTGCCTCCTTCACCATGCTGGAGCCATGTGGATCTTTTTGCAGTTCTTTAAGTACCAGGCTCGTTCCTGCCCTGGGGCCTTTGCCCCTGTTGTCCCCTCTGCCTGGAACCTTCTGCCTCTGGCTCCTTTTTTATGACTCCACTTAAATGTCACCTCCCTAGGAAAACCGCTCCATCTAAATTAGGTCTCCTTCCCGCTCTGTGCCCTCTGTCTTGGAACCCTGTCAGTTTCCTTCATGACACAGATCACAATTTGTCATAATGTTATTTATTTGGGTCTACTGGATTGTGGCTGTCTCTCCAGCAGACTGTGAGCTCCAGAGGGCAGGGCTGAGTCCGTTTTGCTCACCAAGGTGGCCTCGGTGAGTGGATGCACAAGTAGCCATTTCAAGGACCTTCTTCCAAGGACCAAAGTGCTGGCTGCCCTTGAACACTGCCAGGGAGGCATGGGGGTGATCAGGGCAGAGGGGTGCTCCAGGGTAAGGGCTGTGTGCCCCAGATGGGAGGGTACTGGACTCTTGGCTTCCTGCCTCCCTCCCCAGCTCCCTGCCAATTCCAGGGGCCCCCAAGGGATGTTTTCCTGCCTCTCCCTAGTGGCCTGACATACAAGGTCCCAATGACAAACCTCCTTCTGATAAAAGATGCAAAACTAACATCTGGCGGTTAATTAATAAAGAGCAGCAGTGTCTGGCTGGGGCACGTAGTCTGCTGACGCTGGCATTTTCTTCACCCACCCCGAGAGATGCTGATGCCGCCTACAAAAATGGGGGAAAAAAGATCGATTTGGAGCAGGTCCTGCTGACAAGGCTCCTGAGAGGCAAGACACCCCCTCATTCCCTCTTTGGGGGGCTCTGCTCCCTCTTCCACCAAAGGGGTATGGGTGGCTGAAAGGGGAACCTCATCTATTGAGCACCTACTATGTGCTATGCCTGTATCTCATTCAGTCATCCCAGGAACCCTGGGCTGAAAATCCCTGTTCCAATTTACACACAAGAAAACGGAGGCTTAGTGCCCTGCCCCAAAGCCAGGTTCCTCCCACATCGCTAGGAAGCAGGGGTGTTGGGCAGTGCCAGCTGGGCAGCCACTGGGTACATTTTCTACAAAGACAGACTCCAGGGCCCCCGTACCACCAGTTCTGCTGTTCCGGTGGGGCCCAGGAGCCTGTATTTGTAACAAGTGCCCATGTGACTTGGGAGCAGGTAGCGAACAGGTATCTTACCTTGGAAAACACAGGTTTTGTAAATACCATCAAACATTTGTCTGGTACCTACCATGTGCCAGGTCCCAGGTGAATTTCAATCCTACTATGAAGCAGGCAGGAGTGATGTTTGCATTTTACAGATAAGGCCCAGAGAGGGGAAGGGACTCAAGCAAGGCCTCAGGGTGATGCAGGCAGGGTCCAATCTGGAGCCTCTAGCTGGCCCTGCTCTCAGTGCTTCTCAGCAGTCCCTGTGTGGCCCTGGGAAGGGGGAGGGCCCTGTGTCACTGCTGCAGGAGCTGCCTCCAGGATGGGGTCCCCAAAATACTGATAGAGCAAATGCTTTAATTACTACCTAGGGTTCCTTGCCTGGCCTGGCCCCAACCGCAGCTGACTGTGAGGTCCAGGGTGATCTTCAGCAAGCAGTGGGCCCATTAGGGGCCTGTGGCCAGTTCCCCAGGCTTCTGGGACTAGAAGAGTGGCTGGCTACCTAAAGTCTTATATGAAGGAATGGGGGAAGTAGCACCCAGGAAGCTCTCTGTGGTGACCAGGAGGCTACAGGGTGGGACAGGTGGGATGTGAGAGGGTCTGAGGTTCCAGAGAGAGACAGACAAAGGGATGTGTGAGATTGAGACTTAGATCAACCTATGTCTAAATCTCAGCTCCTTCCCCATATTTCCATGAGGCTGTGCGGGTCTCATCTGCAGACAGGGCACTCAGAGGAGCTCCCTGAGCCATAGTGAAGACCTTGACTGAGGCTTGGGCACCACCCACAGTTACTCTGAGAGTTTCATTTTGCAGGCAGATTTGGGTTCAGACCCTCACCTTACTTTTGTACTGTATGAACTAGTCACCTGAGTCTTTGGGCCTCAGTTTCCCCTGATTGCTGCTCATGGGGTTATGCTAACAATTAAATGATATAAAATGCTCAGCACAGGGTCAGACACAGAATCAAAGTCAATAGGACACTATTGAGCTAACACACGAGCAGTTGTCTTACTACTACTCTTAGGACTGTTACCCCGCGAGCTCATAAGCACGTGTTGCTTTCTTGTTTTGGGGGTTTTCTGTCCCAACTGAGCCTGGCCAGTGCTCTCTGCTCCCCGACTTCACTTAACTGTGTCTGAGGGGCAGCCTGGCCATCTGCCAGGGGAGGGGGCGCCAGCCAGTCCGGAATCCCTCGGCATAATCAAATTGTTACTGACTTGCCCTTGTGACTGTCATCCTTAGACTTGCTAACTCATGCTCCCAGGGGCTGGGCTGGCGCCCACCTCAGAGACCTCCAGGCATCCTCCAAGGCCACTAGAGCAGGCCAGGAGTGGGGGCCTTGGAGGGGATAATAGGATGTGTGTGACTCTGCCACTGGCTTGCTGTGTCACCTTAGCCAAGTCCCTTACAGTCTCTGGGACTCAGTTTCCCTTCTCTTAAGTCAGCCCCTATGGTGGGGAAGAAATGAGCAGAAATGGGCTCAACTTGGGGCTCATTTGAGACTTCTCTCCCACTCCCCTAAACTCCAGCTACCTTCCTCCATGACCTAGTCTTAGTTCTGTCTCCCAAGATCCTTCCCTAACAATAGCAGATAACATTCAGTGCCTACAAAGTAGATCCTTGCATTAACCCCATTTTTTAGTTGGACAAACTAAGGCTCAGAGAAGAAAGGCAACGTGTCGAAGGGCCATAGCCAGGCTGTGTCAGCTCCTGGACTTGAAAACTCAAGTCTGACTTTTGTGCCCACCTTCCTACCCTCCCTACTCTCCTGCCCTCCTTCCTAGCTCATCTTCCCCTGGGCCTGGGACCAGAAAGAAGTTGGGGAGAGCCTCCCTGGTTTCTTGCTTCCCCAGCTACTTCCCTCCTCCTCCACCCCCTTCTCAGCCCTGCCCCGGGCAATCAGTTTCTTCAGAAATGATTTGGGATTCTAATGAACGGAATGATTTGGCATTTAAATAATTATCCACTCTCTAACTGTTAGCGCTGCTGAGTCGGGAGAAATTTCCGCATCTTATTTATGAATATAGTTTTCCCCCCTCATCGAGTGGAGATTTCCCAGCCCACACTCCACCGCTGGCGCCTCCTCTCTTAAATGCTTTTTCTGTGGAGCTCCCCAACCCCCAGCCCCTAAGTGCCTATTAACAACTTTCCCTTCCGCTATCAGCGCCCGTTCACGCCCCTTTTTATCTTTACATTTCAATATCATTACAAATCCTAGTGTTATTCAAATTGCATCAATTATTCAATTTCTCCTCCCCGAGTGGAGGCAGCAGCTTCCCAGTGGCTGAGCAGGAAAAAGCAAAGGCCTTTCAAGAAGGGTCTGAAATTCACAGGGGATTCGGCTCTGTTCCATTAACCTGGGCTTATTGGCTCTCACAAACCATGGAATTGATTAAAACGCGCGCACACACACAGACACACGCGCACAGTTTCTATTCAGTTTGGGGAGAAAGCCTGCTACCGAGAAACACCGAAGGGGTGGCCTGGGAGATAAAATGCTTTTCCAGGCCTGTGATGCTCATTCACTGCATATGCATCGAGCTCCCTCTCCAAGAGTAGCAGCTTCCATTTGTTGTGCACTTACTGTGTGCTCCAAGCTCTTTACGGAAAATACTTCCTTGAGTTTTCAATGAGGTAGTCATTAGAATTCCTCCCTCCCCATTTTACAGATGAGGAAACTAGGCTCAGAGAGGGGAGGTCTCTAGCTCAAGGCTGCACAGCAGAGGAGCCTGGTTTTGCCTTTAGGGCCTGGGCTCTAAGCCAGTTTGCCCCCAGCTATGGTTGTAGGATTTGGAGGACCCCAAGGGGTAGCTAGAGAAGAGATTGTGTGGACAGGAACTAGAACTAACACTTCCCACAGAGCTCATTTTTGAAGACTCACGTTGAGATATTATTTGATCACGTTGCATTACCAAGAAAGGCCATTTTTACCCTCTGAGCAACTGGTAGTTTATGGACTCCAGGAGTCACGTAATGGTCACATTTCTCTCTTTGCTTTGGCCACCTGGAAACTCTGAGCCCATGTGCAGCCCGCTGCTTGAAAACTTACCCCACTGTCTTGTCATCCTGTTCCCCTTGTTAGGTCATTTCCTGCTTTGGCATCACAGTATTTACTTATAAGCCATTTCCAAGGCTTTTTGAAATAAGACCAGACATAAGTACCTTTTGAAAAAGACTTTTAAGCATCCATTATGAACCAAACATTTCATACAAATTCTCATTTAACTTAGCAAAAGTTGTATTTCTACTTTATAGATGATGCAACCTGAGACCCCTGAGAGGCTAAGGAACTTGCCCAAGGACACACAGGAAGTGGCAGAACCAGGACCAGAATGGGAACATGGTCCCTAGGCCTCCAGTACCATCTTTTTTTCATGACTCAGGTGATATGGAAGACCAGGGAATATATTCCTGCTCCAGGCTCCAATATCCCTGATCCAGGCAATGGTCTGGCAGAAAGGTGTCATGGAAACAGCATGCCATTTCAAGTCAGCAGACATGGAGCCAATGCCCTGTTGTGTGACTTTCTTCTCTCTGGGCCTCAGTTTCTCCACTAAATACTCTTGGACTGTCCGCCAAGGCCTCATCCAAGTCTGACCTCATGTACTCCTTTTCTGTCTGCTTTACTGGAGCATCCACCATCATCTGAGCCTGATCCCACCTCTGAGTCACAGCCATCATCCCTGAGGCAGGTGCAGCCCCTGGGGAGCTGTGTCACCTGGTTCCTAGGGCTTTCTGATGTCACAGACAGGAGGTGGGAGAAGTAGCAGCAGTGGTGACAAGGCTGTGACATGTGCCTCCCGTACCAGCCACCTGCCTGCTTTGTGATCCTGGGTTCCCAGGCAGGCAGGAGGAGAGGTGGGAATGGGAAGAGCCCCAGAGCTAAGGGGGACTCAACCCCATCTTGAACTGGAGAGTTCCAGATCTTGGGTCAGGGTCCCAGCCTGGCCTAGAAAAGTCTAAACTCTAAGCAGGGAAGTGAAAGGGGAGAAAGAGAGAGAGAGAAATGGCTCTGGAAACTGGGGCCAGACAGCAACTCCCAAGGGAAAGGGACTTCATTTATTGAGCACTTACTGAATGCATCACCTCCCACCAGAGACTGCAATCAAGCAGTCCACAGATCAAATTTAAGTCACAAACGTGATTTCTCCTACTCTGTGTTTTTACAAAGCTTAAATTCATTTCTAACACTTACAAAAGGGAAAATCCTACATGCAATCAGGATTTAGGGTTCTTTTGAGATTTCAAACTTCCAAGCAATGCTAAGCACCCTTTCCCACATCCAGAGTGGCCACCCCTTTAGGTGAGCACGATCCTAGCCCTCTTGTCTCCTTTACATTGCCTGCCTGGCTCCAGTGAGCACATGAGTGTCTGATCCCTTTTTATAACCTTGAAGGCCTTCTAGAGAGTTGTCATCATCCTCTTCTTACAGATAAAGAAACTGAGTGCCTGGAGGTAGAATCCATCAGGGCAGGGCTTAACCCCACCCTGAGTCTCCAAATCCTCTACTATTTTCAGTGGTGCACACTCTCTTCCTCCTAGGGAGCAACCTTTTCACTGGGTGTCTCTACAGTCCTCACTTCTCCTAGCTGCAAAATGAATGGCTCCTTAGGGTCCTCTGCAGCTTTAATATGAGGTGTCCACATTGAATTTGGTCTCCCTGGGGTTGGAACAAGGAGTTCAACCAATCATTCCACAAGCCAGTGCTCTTGAGTGCTCAAGCTCTGTGCTGGGAACTTTAAATACACAGTCACAGTTAACCCTCCCAGCCTGGAAAGAGGTAGGTTTTACTAGCATGCCCATTTAATAGATTAAAAACCTGAGGCTCAGGGACTTGCCCAGGGGCACATGCCATTACTCTTGACGACCCAGCCCCTCTGGCTTCCTTGTAGCTTTAGAAAGTGTCTCAAGCCCCTTCTTGCCTCCAAGACTTCACACCTGCCCTGTGTGAGCTTTATCTTCTCTGGCTCTCTGCACGAAGTCTGCCTCTCCCTTTTATTGTGCAAGAGCTCCCTGTACACGTCACAGCATTAATATTGACAATCACACTAGCTAAGACTTACAGCCAGGCACTGTCCATTAGCTCACTTAATCCTCTTACAACCCTATGTAAGGGCTAGGATTATTGCCCTTATTTTACAGAGGAGCACACTGAGGCACAGAGAGGTTAAGTCACTTGCCCAAGGTCACACAGTCAGTGGCAACATATTTACTTTAGTTAGTGTGATTAGTTGATTGACATCTGTAGGGATGATGTCCTGGGGAACCTGTTCTTGGTTCAAAGATAAATACTGTTTAAATAAAAGAAGACACCAGGATGATGGCTCCAAACTCCATATTCCACTCTCATAGCCACAAGGGTCTATGAGCGTCACCTCCCTCCCCTGCCAGAGTGTCTCCCCACAGGAGCTTCCCCCAACTCCCACCTTCAGTTAGGGCTGAATTCTGCCTCCCCCACCTCTGTCCCCAGTGTCACCAGCCAAGAGGAAGAGGCCAGCAGCACCACGGACAGCTCCTCACTGGCGCCTTACAGCAGCCTTCTCCCCATCCCCCTCCCCCCCAAAGTCTGGGGCTGTGGACTGGCCTCTGAGAAATCCCCAAGGAGCCTCCTCCCAACCCCCTTGCCCCTGGCCCCCTCCTCCTCACCGCCCTCCCTGGAGGCAGTTTACTGCCAATGACATTCAGATAAATGGCTGCTGTCAGCCCGCCTGGTCCCACGGAAAAGCGTGTCGAGTGATGTATGGCACCATCTTCTAGAACCACAGGACTCGCTGCTCAGGAGCTCTGGGGGGTGCTTCCCAACCCGTCAGCCTCTGACCCTGGGCCACATCTGGGCTTTGGGATCCCCCTCCTGTCCAGCCCTGGGGATGAGTCCCCGTCAGACACAATTACCGGGGTCTTTAATCACAAGCTGTTAAGAGCCTGGTGCACTCCCCTATTCTCTGGGTCACCATGCAGCCCTAAACCCAACCTCCAACCCTGGGTGCTCTCAGTGAGCCCTCCTGGGTTAACTGGGAGCTCAGGGAGCTGAGTGGGCCGTGGCCATCTGACCTCAGCTTCTGGGCTCAGAGGGAAGACACCCAGCCCAGCCCAGCAGGGCAGCTAATGAAGTCCTGGTTTACTACAGTGTTTTCTTGTCATGCGACTTGGCTGACGTGAAGGGGTTGGGGCATGTAATGAAGCTGCTGCCCCTCAGGACTTGCCACCAGCCCCTGTGAGGGCTGACGTGTCTGGACCCACCCTGTCCTCTTGCATCAGGGGTAACCAAAATGCCCTCGCCTGCACTTGGGCTTCTGCCAGCTGCCAGCTCTGGCACTGGCTTTGTCATCTCTAAAATGAGATGAATAGTCATAATAGCTACCACTTACAGCATTGTTCAAGTGCTTTATATGCAGTAAAACCCCTGCCATAATATTAAAGACAGGGCCCAAAGAATTCAATTATATGTAGCACAAAGTCACACATGTTAACAGAATGACTGGGAGTTCTGGGGAACCAATTCTATTATGTTCAAACTCGCACCATCAGGTTTTACATTTGGTCTTGTAACAACTGTCTGAAGTGGTTACCATCACCCCACTTCACAGACAAAGTAGACTGAGGCCCAAAGAGTCCAATACACTTGCTCAAAGACACACAGCCCATAAGTTATTGGGCTAGGATTTGAACCCAGAGGAACAGAGCTCTGGAGTTCCCATTTTCATGACCGCAGGCTGCCTCATGGAGCTGGGGTGAAGATTCAGTGAAATAATTCTAAAAAGCACTTAATGCGGGCCCTGGCACTAGCAGGCACAGAGGTCTCCTTCCTCTCTCATCCTGAGCGCTCAGGGCACCAACCCCTACCCCCGACTTTGGGGGCATCACTAGAATCTCTCCAGTCTGAAGACCAATGATTGTGGTCCTCAGAGACTTGAAAATAATCTGACTAATTATTTTTCTACTCCTAACTCCTCTGGCAGGATCCAATTGCCTTTTTTACTTTCTGGCTTTGAACAATGGGGGATCTGTTTCCTCACCTCTTGGGCACATCCATAGCTTTAAACCTTCTACATAAAAAAGAAAGGAAACCCCATAGGCGCATGCAGACAAATAAAGGGAAATGCCCCAGAGACCTTGTTCTTCCTGTTTAATGATTTATTCAGCATCTACTATGTGCCCGTCCAGTGCTAAAGGGAAGAAGGACATGCAAACAGCTTTGAAATGCTCTCGAGAGCTTGCCAGGGCCTGGGAGACAACATTTTCCCACAGGGAACTGGAGGGTCTGGCTCCACTCCTGAAGGGTAAATCCACTCCTAATTTGCTGAGTTCCCACTATAAAGGAGGCACCATTCTGAACCCTCTGGCTACAGGAGTGAACAAGACAGACAAGGCTCATATGATCATGAACCTGCATTTCGGTGGAAGAAAATGCAATAAGTGAACAAAAAAGAAAGGGTCAGTGCAAAGCTCAGGAGAAAATTAAATAGGCTAACAAGAAAGAGAATGATAAAGGGGTCAGAGAGGACCTCTGCATAGAGAGGACCAGAGAGCTGACACAGGGAGGATGAAGACATGAAGGTCCTGGGTCACAGCACGCCAGGTGGAGGGAGGAGCGAAGGCAAAGATCTTAAGGCAGAAGGGAACTGGGCAAGCTTAGGGCATGCAGAGAAGGCCGGGGTGGCTGGATCAAGAACAGAGGGTGAGTCTTGGCCAGTGAAGAGGGTGAGTGGCTGGGAATGAGAGAGAGGAGGGCGTGCTTGGTGTGGGACACTCTGTCGGTCAGTGCCTGCGTCAGTTTGTCTGGGCTGCCATAGTTTAAGCAGTGAGTGACTTAATGTTCAGGAGGTTGGAAGGCTGAAACTGAGGTGTCAGCAGGGATGATGTCTTCCAAGGTCTCCCCGTTTGGCCTGCAGGTGGCCTCTTTCTGGTGCCTTTGACTGGCCTTTCCCCGTGCGTGTCTGTGTTCTAATCCCCTGTTCTCATGAAGACACATCACTCATATTGGATTAGGGCTCACCCGAGTGACCTTGTTTAACCCTATTTCCCTCTCTAAAGACCCTGTCTCCAACTATAGTCACATACTGAGATACTGTGGTCTAGGATGTCATTATATGAATTTAGGGGGACACAATTCAGCCTTTCAGAGTGCCCTACCATGTCCTCTCATTCCCACTGCACAGGTGCACATTACTCGGCCTCTAGCTAACAGCACCTACATTTCATCTCTCTCTCCAAGGTCTCTCTTTAATGCCTGCTTTGCCACCTGCACACCAAGCTGGTAGTGCCTGGGAGATGCTGTCTCCCAGGCAGCACCCTCAGTGGAGGTGGGAGTGATCTATCAGCCCTCCAGCTCCTTGCAGTGTGTGTTCCTTGCTGTGGCCCAGAGCCACTGGTGTGGCTACACTGGGGTGGTCCATGGTCCACAGTGATGGTGTGTATCCTTTTTGCCTCACTTTCCCCCTCTCCCACTGGTGTGAACTTCGTCTCAGAAATAAATGACTGGCTCTCAAATCCTCATCTCTAACCCCTTTTACAAAAGGGAAAAACAAGGCTCAGAGAGGTTGAGCCTTTCTGGAGGATGCAGAGCCAGGCTTCCCACCAGCACCCTATCTACCACCCTACAAGGTCAGAGCCTCAGACGTCCCGTGTCCTAACTGCCTGGGGTGAAGCCGCCCAAGGCCCCCTGGGTGCTCAGTGGGGTCCATGACAACTCCCCAGCCCACGTTCCCCTGCATAGCCAAGACCTGTTATCTGTTCTGCGCACGGCCTGCGCCCGTCAGAGTAATGGACTGTGCTTGTCCTAGTGGAGGTGGCCTCTGGCAGGGATGATGTATGAGGCACTATTGTTTGATATGAATGCATTAGGCGACATTCCCGATAAAGACTTTACCAGAGGAGCCACACTCACTGGCAGCAGCCCCCGCAGAAGAAGGGGGGACAGAGGCAGGAGCCTGAGCCCCTGTCAAACAGGGCACCTTCAGGAAGCAGACATGGGTCTATCCTGCTTTCAAAACTCTTGAGTTCCAAGCCTCACCTCTCACAGACTTACAAGCAGCAGAGTGTGTAGACCACGGGTCTCACAGCTCAGAAAGTGTCTGATCAGTCGGTGCCCACTGCAAAGGCAGAGTCCTGAGCCCTGACCCAGATCCACTGAAACTGAATTTTCCAGATAGGGCCTGGGATTCTGCCTTTTCAAACCAATTCCCTTGATGAAGCTAATATAAGCAGGCCAGGGCCCAAACATGGTCTAAAAAATAGTGAGGGATGAAGAGAATAAGGCTTGAAGCCAGAAATCCCTGGGTTTGAGTCTGGGCTCCTCTTTGGCAAGTCACCAAGTTGCAATCCTGCTTGACAAATAAACCTCAGTTTTCCAGTCTGCAACATGGGCACAATAGCAATGCCTACCTTGACTGCCTCCTGGGGTGGGCTGGGAGCTGGAGACGAGAGCCTGCCTGTGCTCTGTCCATATATTGACAGCTCCCAGGGGGCCCGGCAAGGTGGTCTCTCCATGTCTTCCTGGAGGGGCCTTCTTAGGGGCTCACACTTACCTATAGGCTGACACTGCGGGGATCCTAGGACCCACAGGAGGGAAGGGAAGGTTTTTAGGGCTGGAAGATCCTTCAAAGCGTCCACTCCACATATCCTTTTTTTTTGAGTTATCTACCGTTTATATACTGACACGTTCAGGTTGCAAAGGTGAACAGAATTCAGATGCTGCCACCAAGGTGGCTTAATAGGGACCAGCGGGGACAACACAGAGTGTCCCAACAGAGACAAAGTGACCTTGGGCTCTGGGAGGTCCAAAGAGAAATAGATTGAGTCTGCTGAGGAGGGGTAGACTCAGGGAGAACACATGCAGGGAGTCCTGAGAGAATGTCACACCTCTCCATTCCCATTGCTCATTCATTCATTCCACCCATATACACTGAGCCCTTACTTAGTGTTCAACGCTGTCTTGGGTGCAGGAGACCAGTGAGCATTCAAGCCACTGGCATTCTAGAGGAGAGGGACAGACATGAGGCAAATAAAGATAGAAAATGTTGGCCACGCCTGTAGCTCAGTGGGTAGGGCATGGGCCACATACACCAAGCTGGCAGGTTTGAACCCAATCCGGGCCTGCCAAACAACAATGACAACTGCAACAAAAAAAGCTCCAGGCCTTGTGGCAGGCTGTAGTCCCAGCTACTTGGGAGGCTGAGGCAAGAGAATTGCTCCAGCCCAAGAGTTTGAGGTTGCTGAGGGCAACATAGTGAGACTCTGTCTCAAAAAGAAAGAAAAGAAACGGAAATGTCACAGGTCAACATGGACAGACCTTGAAAACAGTATGTTAAGTGAAGGAAGCCAGACAAGAAAGGACACATATTGTGGGAGTCCATTTATATCAAATGTCCAGAATAGACACGTTCATAGAGACAGAAAGTAGATAAGTGAGTCCCTGGGATGGAGGTGGGGTGGGGAGTGATTGCTAAGGGAGCCAAGGTTTCTTTCTGGGGTGATGAAAACATTCTGGAATTAGACAGTGGTGTCTAGACTTTGTGAATATAATAAAAGGCACTGAATTGCCCACTTTAATAGGGTGACTTACAGGGTATGTGACTTATATCTTAAACTAAAAAAATTGTCTAAGGCCACAGATTATGAGGGAACAAGATGGAAGTGAAAGGACAGTGGGCAAGGGTGGATGGGTGGATGTATCCCCAGGGGACCAGGGGCCAGGGCCGGTGGAATCTCAGGGCTTTTCACTGAAGGAGCTGAGTGCCATGGTGAGTTTTTGAACAGAGAAGTGACATGCTTTCCCATCTCTGAAAAAGTTCCCTCTTCCAGTTGTGTTGAGAATCGGCTGAGGGGAATTAGCATGGAGGTAGGACAGCCAGTGAGCAGGATGGAGAGAGCGGTGGCTTAGCCCAGGATGGCAGCAGCAACAGAGGTGGTGAGGTGTAGCTGGAGTTTGGATGCAGTTGAGGGGTGATGCTGACAGATTTGCTGATGGACTGACCATTCAGAGTGGGAGCCAGAGTGGAGTCGAGGATGACAGAGGACGGCCTCAGAGGATGGGGTGCTGCCTGAAAGGAAGAATCTGCCGCTGAGAAGAGACGATGTGGGAGGAAACAGATCAGGCTGGTGGTGTCAAGGGGTCAGTCAGTTTGGGGCATGTTAAGTTAGTGATACCCACAGTGAACAGTTGGACATGTGATTCTGGAGCTTGAGGGTGAGGCCTGGTGGTGATAGGAACTGGGGTGTCCCTCACACACAGATGGTAGTTAAAGCACAGCCATAGGAGGAGATCTCAGGGACCTACCAGAGCAGAGAGGGGCGAAGGCCCAGCCCCAGGGACTTCCACTATGGCCAGCGACTTTGAATGTCTAGAAAGAGAGGACCTGGATCTTTTAAAAATGAAAACCTGGTAGGCAGGGTGTGGTGGCTCACACCTGCAATTCCAGGACTCTGGGAGGCCAAGGTGAGTTTGCCTGAGCTCATGAGTTTGAGACCAGACTAAGCTAGAGCAAGATCCTGTCTCTAAAATAGATCCAGGCATTGTGGCAGGTGCCTGTAGTCTCAGCTACTTGGGAGGCTGAGGCAAGAGGATCTCTTGAGCCCAAGAGTTTGAGGTTGCTGTGAGCTGTGATGCCACGGCACTCTACCCAGGGTGACCAAGTGAGACTCTGTCTCAAAAAAAAAAGAAAAAAAAATCTTGCTATGTCTGGTAACTCATGTCTGTGATTCTAGCACTCTGGGGGCCAACGAAGAAGGATTACTTGAGGTCGGGAGTTTGAGACCATTCTGAGCAAGAGTGAGACCCCATCACTACTAAAAATAGAAAAATAATGGCTCGGGACCCATAGCTCAGAGGTTAGGGCATTGGCCACATGCACTGAGGCAGGAGGGTTCAAACATAGCCCAGGCCTGCCAAACAACAATGACAACCGTAACCAAAAAAAATATCTGGGCACTGCGGCAGGTACCTGTAGTTCCAGCTACTTGGGAGGCTGAGGCAAGAGAATCTCTTAAGCCCAGGAGTTGGAGGTTGCTGTGAGCGGTGACTCCACAGCACTCTACCAAGGGTGACATAGTGAGACTCTGTCTCAACAAACAAACAAACAAACAAAAATAGAGTAATAGGCCAGTTGCGGTGGTGGGCACTTGTATTCCCAGCTACTTGGGAGGCTGAGACAGGGGGATCACTTGAGCCCAGGGGTTTGAGGGGCTAGGCTGTGAGCTAGGCTGATGCCACAGTACTCTAGCCTGGGAGAGAAAGCAAGACCTTGTTTTTTGTTTTGTTTTGTTTTGTTTTTAAAGTAATAGAAAAAAGAAAACTTGAGCTCACTGTCTGGGTGAGGCTCTTATGGCTGCTATAACCACGGACTACAGCACTTATTTGTTATCTCACAGTTCTAGAGGTCAGAAGTCCAAAATGGGTTTTCGGGGGCTAATGTCAAGGTGCAGTGCTCCATTCCTTTCTGAAGGCTCTGGAGATTTTCTTCCATGCCGTGTTAAACTTTTGGAGCCCGCCTGCACGTCCTGGCTTTCGGCCCCACATCGCTGACCTCCCTGTCCGTGTTCACATCTACTCTGATTCTGACCTCCTGCTCCCCTCTTATAAGGACACTTGTAATAACCTTGGGTCCATTCAGATAATCCAGGATAATCCTTAATTTAATGACATCAGCAAAATCCCTTTGCCAGATAAGATAGCATATTCATAGGTTTGGGGAATCAGGGTGTGGACACCTTTGGGGGCCATGATCCCATTAACGTACGATTCTTTGACTTCACCCCCCCACACCCAAAGGTACTGCTGTGAAGAAGATGTCCAAAGTCCCTGTCTTGGCCTCCATGGCCCAGAGAGGTCTCCCTTGCCTCCACTGGGCACATGTGTTCCTCTGATCCACATTCAGTTCCCTGAACCTAAAGGTCACCTCCTGACCTTCCCTCTACCTGGAGCATTCATTCTTTCTGCACACAAATTATATTTTAGCACAAACCACCTGCTCTCTGATGCTTCCCTAATGCACTTAAGCAGGAGTCTCTCCACATCCAGCATGGGTGCTTTTTTGTTTGAGACCAGGTCTCACTTTGTCACTCAGGTTAGAGCTCAGTGGTGTAGTCATTGCTCACTGCAACCTCAAACTCTCCTGAGGTCAAGTGCTCCTCCTTCCTCAGCCTCCCAAGTAACTGGGGCTATAGGTGTGCACCACCACATCCAGATAATTTTTTATTTTTAGTAGAGACAGAGTCTCACTCTTACTCAGGCTGGTCTCAAAATCCTGGCCTCAAGAGATCCTCCTGCCTCAGCCTCCCAGAGTGCTAGGATTATAGGCATAAGCCACTGCGCCCAGCCCCCAAGGGTGCTTTTGATCTTAATAATCTTGCAAGGGGGTATTCTCTGTTCACATTTTGGTTGTGAGAAGAAGCTTGAAAACACCAAATGAAACAACTCACAAGCACTGAGTGAGAAAAATCCTGACCTTGCTTAGGCACTAACTACACATTTCAAGTACAATGTAGCCAGGCCTTGCTGCTGCTGTATTTGAGCGATGCCAAGAGTCCCAATGTGGCATCTCTGAAGTTGGGGTGCAGTAATGGAGGTCTCTAGTTTCTCCCAGACAGGTGGTGATTATGGTGGTGTTATTGCCCCATGACAGAGCTACTCTGATAGACTTCACTCTGAGTTTAATGACTGTTTTAAATATCTTTAAAGTAGAATGGCAAAATGTTAGTAATTGCTGAAGCTAGATGGCAGGGTTAGGGGAATTTGTGATTTGATTCTTTCTTTCTTTCTTTTTTTTGCTTATTCAAGTTTCCATAATAAAATAATAAAAAAGCAAAAAGCCCCTCGGGGTGAAAAAACAAGCAAATATAGATGACTTGAGGCTCAACTTTGGAGATGAGAAAGCAGAGGACCAGAGGACCAGAGAGGTTAAGAAACCTGCCAAGAGTCACCCAGAAAAGCACACAGTTGCTGGGACCAGGTTGCCCATAGACCTGCCTGATTCTGAGAGATTTACTCTTTCTTTTTTTTGAGACGGAGCCTCAAGCTATCCCCCTGGGTAGAGTGCCATGGCATCACAGCTCACAGCAACCTCCAACTCCTGGGCTCAAGCGAGTCTCCTGCCTCCACCTCCCAAGTAGCTGGGACCACAGGTGTCCGCCACAACGCCCGGCCATTTTTTGGTTGCAGCCATCATTGTTGTTTGGTGGGCCCGGGCTGGGGATTGGAACCCGCCACCTTAAGTGTACGTGGCTGGCGCCTTAGCCTATTGAGCCACAAGCACCGAGCCAATGTAATGTATTCTTGAAAATCAGGTATTGGCAGTTTTTCCATTTTCATTTGTGTGTGAATTTCTTTTTTTTGAGACGGAGCCTCAAGCTATCCCCCGGGGTAGAGTGCCATGGCATCACAGCTCATAGCAACCTCCAACTCCTGGGCTCAAGTGAGTCTCCTGCCTCCGCCTCCCAAGTAGCTGGGACCACAGGCGCCCGCCACAACACTTGGCCATTTTTTGGTTGCAGCCATCATTGTTGTTTGGTGGGCCCGGGCTGGGGATTCGAACCCGCCACCTTAGGTGTACGTGGCTGGTGCCTTAGCCGATTGAGCCACAGGTGCCGAGCCAAGATTTGCTCTTTCTTATAGTTGAGGTGCCATAAAAAGCTGTTCCTCCAGTGTTTCCCCACCTCAATGTCTCCGAGCCCTCAACCAGGATGATCACCCCCCTCCTAACTTTGTCTGTTGAGAACCTGCCCATCTTTCAATCTACAGTCATTTAGTCATTCAACACACACGTAGAGGCAATTACGGCATTCCTAATGTTGAGGTGGGAGATGGGGTTCAGCATGGAACAGACACTGTCCCTGCATTCAAAGGCTCAAATGTCACTTCCCTCAGGAAGCCCAACTTCTAGTGCTGCACATGCTGTGATTTTTTTTTTTTTTGAGGAGAAGGAAAGAAGTTTAAATTTGTTGGCTAATGAGGAAGTTGGCAGACTCTCATCTCAAAGTACCATTGTCCTGCTTCTGAGCAGAAAGTACTGTGATCTTAATTTCTTAGAACACCTGCAACAGTCTGCCGCCAAGTCCATCTGTTCCACAGCTGCCTCCCCTGCTGGACAGTGAGCAGTTCAGGGTTTCACTGGTCTCCTGTCCCTAGTGCCTGGTGTAGGACCCAGCACATATTAGGCACTCAAGAAATGGCCTATTAAGTTGAACAAATGAGTGAATGGGTAAGTAGATGCAAGGGTGAAAGTTCTGGTCCTGTATACATTAGGCACTCAATCCTGGGTGATGCAGTCAGTGGCAGTCCTGCTGGTTGGGTCAGGTGAAGAGGAAGAGGCCTTGCTTCCCACACTCTGATCCCAGGTAGGGGGAGAGGCTGTCCCCCCATACATACACATTCACACACACACTGACACACCTGCACTCACGTTCTGTGCCTTTAACACGCTTATCCACACACAGATGCTCCCACATGCATGCACACACACAGGCACACCCTCTTTCGATGGGCACAGGATGCGACAATGAGGAAGAGGGGTTGATGTACCTGGTTTGGATCCTGGCTCTGAAACCTCTGAATGAGTTGGTCTCAGCCCCTCAGTTTCTTCATCTGCAAAATGGGGGACAATACAAACTACCCCCACAAGGACATCAGTGAAATGAGCAGAAGCAAAATAAGTTCATTTACGTAAACGTCTGGTCTTCTCGCCTCCTCTTGCCGGCTCCAGGACTCCGACCGTGGAAGGACGGTGAAGGTGCTGTAGCCATACCCGGCTCTCACTTGTGCCTCTCCCTCACACCCTCTGAGCACCAAAATGCTTGGTCCTGTTCCGTTTCCTTCACCCCCAGGAGGTGCCCCGCTCACCTGCTCCTCCACTTTCCAAAATGTGCCCCTCCCATGTCCCTGTCTCTCAGTGTCCAGATTCTACAATCTAGGAAAAGAATCCCAGAATCAGTGTCCTGTGTGCCACGAGCACGGACACATGTTCTGTCAGCAGAAGCTTCTAGAGATAAAGTGATGCTAATAGAGATTTGGGGCATGAGTAGACCACCTTCTGCCCTCCCACCAACCCCAGCCCCACCCAGGTTTCGGCAGGAAACAGACTGCCGTGTGGCAGCTCCAGATGTGATTGTTAGAGCTAATTTATGCTCCGTTTACACAGGCTCCAGATGTCACAGGCTTCTCTGTGGATTTATCCAAATGCTGGGACGGACAGGAAGGACCATGGGCAGAGCTTACCTCACCCCCCCCCCCCCCCCGCTCCCTTTTCTCAGGCCAGCTCCAGGGACAATGCTCCAAGGGGTGGCCCTGGGCCCTTCCTGGCTCTGCTGGGCCCCAGCCCTGTTCCTCCAAACTTCTGCCCCATGTTTGGATCGTGGACTGTAAATGCTGCCAGAGGAGGATAGGCCAGCTTCAGGGCCAGTTAGGTGCTAATTAAGTACCTCTAGTAATGGGATGACGGCTAGTGCGACAGTGGCTGCAGTGGCTTGAAATGTGTCCCTCCAAAAGATACACTGAAGCCCTAAGCCCTGGTACCTGTGAATGTGACTTTATCTGGAAATAGTCTTTGCAGGTGTATCAAGTTAAAATGAGGTCACACTGGATTAAGGTGACCCCGATACAGTGACTAGTGTCCTTACGAGAAGGGAGAAATTTAGAGATTAAACACAGAGAGGAAAACAGAGCCTGAAGATGCCTCTATAATCCAAGAAATGCCAGGGATCTGCGGCAACCCTCAGAAATCAGTAGAAAAGCGTGGCATGGTTTGACTCTCAGTGCTTCCAGAGGGAACCAGCCCTGTCTACATCTTGATTTCAGACTTCTGGCCTCCAGAACGGTGAGAGGATAAATCTCTGTTGTTTCACACCACTCAGGTTGTGGTACTTTATTACGGCAGCCATGATTAACAAGGTGGTAATGAGGGTGAGCTGTTCAGCTGGCCACCATGGCCAGAGCCACGTCCGTGGAGCCTCCCTAGACTCCCAGCTCATGGCCTCTTCCCTAGGTAGAGCACTGTCCCCCGACAGAAGACTGTACCAGCCCCTCCCTCATCTCCCTGCCCCAGGCTTGTCCCTCCATCTGTTCTCCCAGCAACCAGGAGAATCTTTCCAACTACCAACCTGGGGCTTTGCACCACTTCCTCCACCCACTGCAACCGGCTCTGGCCCTCTGCCCCCTGCGTCTGCTCTCCCCACCCCCTGGACATGTGTCAGCCCCACCTCACAGACCTCCCTGGGCCCTTGAACACTGTTTTCTAGCTCCCTCTTTGTGACTCTCTCCTCCTTTTGAGTCTGAGATGCCGTCTCTGCTGTTCTCCTTTTACCTCCACTCAACATGCCGGCCGGGTGTGTGTGAACATGCACACGTGCAGCCCGCTCCTTTTCTGCTACATCCTGAATGCAGGGATTCCCCAGGGCTCTGCCCTTCTCCCCTCTGCTTCTCCTTCTCTCCTAACATTACCATGGTCATCACGGTAATGATGGTGGTGTCAAGATGGTTACGAGGGTGGTGGTGATGGTGACGGTATTGGTGTTGGTGGTGATGGTGGCAGGGATGGTGGTTGTGATGGTGACACTAGTGTTGTTTTGATGGCAGTGCTGGTGTTGATCATGAAGGTGATGGTGGTGGTGGTGGTGTTGGTGGTGCTGATGGTAGTGATGGTGGTGGACAGGTGTACTTCTTTTAAGAGTCTCAACGCAGAAAGCATGCTTGGCCAGGCTGTGCTGAAGCCTCAGGTTTTTTAGGCGCTAAGTCCTCCTGCCTTAGGCTCCCAGGTAGCTATAAGCACACACACCCTCATCCCTGGCTCCTTCCTTTTTTCTCTCTCGCACCCTTTAAGCATTTATGGGGCTTTACTCTCTGCTAAGCTCTGAGGAGGTAGAGACTGAGGTGAAGGGGACACCCATGGTCCCTGTCTTTGAGGAGCTCACTGGCTATAAGGAGTATGAGTTCTGCATGGTCATTGGCAAAGCAGCTGCCTGTGGGCTGCAAGGGGGGTTCTATTGGTTGTAGGGTAACCTGTCCTTGGTCTTCTCTGCCCTCTCCAACTCATAGGCCATCTCCTCTCCTGCCCACCTCCACATGATGACCCTCAAGCCCGCTCAGATGTCCACCTGCCCACTGGATGTGTCCATCCCCTTGGTCAGCAGAGGCTCCTTGGAGGAATGGTGCATGTGCAGCAGCCTCCCACCCTCTCATTCTCTCTGCTCTTCTCTCATTAAAAGGGCTGAAGATTGCCCAGCCTGTCTCTAGGCCCTGCACTGAAGGGGCTAAATGATATGCTGACACCTTAATTATGGCCCATTGTCATGGAGAGCTGGGGAAATCCTCTGAGTGATCCCTGGAGAATGGGCACTAACAGGCCTGTCAGAGCTTTGATCCCTTATGGCAGACTGGAAAGTGACACAAATGTTGACTTGCTCCAAGTGCAGCCCCTGGATGACACCTGCAGACCACCCACTGACATGTCCACCTGCGTGGTTGCCCCAGGCAAGGGGTCCTTCAGGTGAGGGGTGCTGCATGGCCTCATTCCTGGTTTACCCTGGAGGAGATGGAGAAAGAAATAAGAAAATGCTGGTCCCATTCCTTCTCTCTCTCTCTCCACTGCATGGTCATTCCCCAAACACCCCTCCATCCATCACTTTCCCAGGTCCCCACAGGTGTGCTAATGTTTATTGAGTCATGTTATGAGCCAGGCATTGTACCATACTGTATCCAAGACACAGATCTTTACCATGACCAGGTAAGTTGTAGACTATTACTCTCCCATTTCACAGATGGGGAAACAGAGGCTCAAAGGGTTCAAGTTATCTGCCTGTGAAGGGCAGAGCTGGTAGCTCTACAAGACAGCAGCACCATTATCTCTACTGTACAGATGGCACCCAAGGTTTGAAGGGGTGGCATTTGCTAAGGTCACTCGGGGTCCCCGCAGCAGACAGGGGAGCAGACCCAGACCCTGTGCTCCTACTCCTCAGCTTTTTCCACCAGGACAGCACTTGGCAAAGTGTATATGTGGAGGATGTTGACAATAATATTAACACAATAACAGCAATGACCTGTCACAGAGGTTGACAAAGCACAGGCTCTGTGTCTGGCAGACCCAGGGGGACTGCAGCTCTACAATCAACTATGCCGCCTTTGTGAGGACTGAGTGAGTTAGTGCAAGGACAGCCAAGTGCTCCAGAGTGCGGGAGGCCCTGGCTCCCCTCCCATCCCTGCCAGCCCACAGCCCAGAGAGCAGAGGCCCCTGACACCAGTAGCCAGTGCTTTAAGATGTGGTAGAAGAGGCTCTGCCCCCTCAAGTCCCCCAGGTCTCTGATCACCCGCTGCCCTATGGACATCTCCCCTCTGCCATTATCACTGGGCAAGAGAGGGAGAGGTGGTGCTGGACACCTGATAATTCTGGACTTGTTAATATCTCCTCTGGGCAGCCTCGGCGCCTGTGGCTCAAGCAGCTAAGGCGCCAGCCACATATACCTGAGCTGGTGGGTTCGAATCCAGCCTGGTTCCGCCAAACAACAATGATGGCTGCAACCAAAAAAAAAAAAAAATAGCCAGGCATTGTGGTGGGCACCTGTAGTCCCAGCTACTTGGGAGGTAGAGGCAGGAGACTCACTTGAGCCCAGGAGTTGGAGGTTGCTGTGAGCTGTGATGCCACAGCACTCTACCTAGGGCAAGAGCTTGAGGCTCTGTCTAAGAAAAAAAAAAATCTCCTCTGGGCAGTGTTCTCCCATCTGGCTGTCATAACGCAATCACAGGTGAGAGGACCTCCTGACACTACTACTTGGCCTCATCAGCTGGAAAATGAGTGAAGGCCCCTCTGTACACAGGAGACATTCATTTGGTGCCCCAATGGGAGAAGACGGGCAGAACTGAGGCCGTGACCCAAGACAGGTGCTCGAGAGCTGACTGACAGCACCCAGACCGGGCAGAGCGGTGGAGCAGCAGCACTTGGCATTTGATGCAGTGTTGCCCGGCCCTTCCCACCCCTGAGAGAGGGAAGCGGCTCCCAGTGAGATTTGCCGTTCCCTGTGTCCCCCCAGCAACACTGGCAGGCACCTTGATCATCCCCGTTTAGAAGGTAGGGGAAGCTGAGGCTCAGGGATGGTGTGACTTTACCAGGTATGATGGCAGGTAAGGCCCAGACCTGTTGTCTTGTGCACTCCCCATCTCCCAGCATACCACCTCTCATCACCCAAGAACTACTAAGAAAGCTTCAAAGCTGCCAAAATACCATCAAAGCCCAGGCGAGGCCAGGTGTGACGGCGCACACCTGTAGTCTCAGGTACTCTAGAGCAGTGATTTTCAACTGGTGTGCCATGGCAGGTGTGCCGTGAGTGAGAGGATCTTAGGTGTACCGTGAAAATTTGTAAAGATCATTAATTAAATTATTTTCAAGAGACATTCAAAGTGCAGAAATTATGTTTCTTTTTTTAACTTTTTTTTTTGATCAACGTGATTTAAGTGTGCTGCAGAAGTTTAACTATAGGTTCAAGTGGGCCAGGAGATTTAAAAAAGGGTGAAAAGTACTGCTCTAGCAGCTGAGGTGGGAGGATTGCTTGAGCTGGAGTTCTGGGCTGCAGCACCTGGGAATAGACGCTGCACTGCAGGACAACCTAGTGAGGACTTGTCCCTAAAACAACAGCATCAGTCCCAAGCACAAGACCGAACAATCCCACTGCTTGGCATCTACCCAAGAAAAATGAAAGCCCACGTCCACGTTAAGGCTGTTCACACTTGCTCACGGCAGCATTGTTCATAATAGCCAAGAAGTGGAAACAACCCACATACCCATCGACTGGGGATTGGATAAACAAAATGTGGTCTGTCTGTCCAGTGGAATATTATTCAGCAGTAAAAAGGAATGAAGCCTGATCCATGCTAAGACACGGCTGATCCTTGGAAACATCATGCCCAGTGAAAGAAGCCAGTCACAAATGACCACACGTTATCAGGAATCATTGATAAGAAATGCCGAGAACAGGCAAATCCATAGAGATTGTGGTTGCCATGGACTCTTGTGTGTGTGTATGACTGTTAATGAGGACGGGGTTTCCTTTCAGGGGAAATGAAGCAAATGTTCTAAAATTGATTGTGGTGCTGGTTGCAAAACTCTGTGAATATACTGAAAGCCATTGAATTATGTACCTCAAATGTATGTGTTATGTGGGATGCAAACAACAAACCAGCATGCTCTGTGGGTAGAGCCCCACGCAGAGTCTCTGTGATCAATGCCCTGGACCTGTCTGTGGTGAGGGGACAGCCCACCTCGGGCCACCCCAGGCCTTCAGACCTCTCAACCGGGGCTGGGCAGGGCCACGTGGCACAACCCAGGAAGGGCCATAGGGAACCCCCCACTGGAGACCCTCTTGAAAATTCCTGAACCTCTTCTGTCATTCAACACTGCTTCCGGCTTGGTGCCTGAAGCACAGTGGTTATGGTGTCAGCCACATACACCAAGGTTGGCGGGTTCAAACCCAGCCTGGGCCAGCTAAACAGCGACAACTGCAACAAAATATAGCCGGGCATTGTGGTAGGTGCCTATAGTCCCAGCTATTTGGGAGGCTGAGGCAAGAGAATCGCTTAAGCCCAGGAGTTTGAGGTTGTTGTGAGCTGTGATGCCAAGGCACTCTACCAAGGGCGACTCTGTCTCAAAAACAAACAAACAAATACTGCTTCAGTGTCCTCTTGCTGAGGGCTGGTGCTGGGGACGCTCCAGAAAGAAAGAAATATTCTCTATCTCCAAGAGAAGAAACATTCTCTACCTCCAAATTGTGACACATGGGGGCAGGGGCCGAGGGAGGACAGAAAAGTGAGCAGAAAATGATAGCCCAGTATGACATCGCTGTATTCAAGGCAAGCACAGTGGGATGGGCCCCAACCCAGGCCAAGTCCAAGGAACAGACAAGCAGGCAGAGACCCAGGGTACTGGGAAAAGCATTTCAGCATTCCAGGCAGGTGAGAAGGCTCAGAGGCTCAAGAGAGGGTGGTGAACTCAGAGGAAGAAAGGGAAGAAGGGCATGACATAGGAAGAACCCTAGGCCTGCCCAGCCAATACTGCAGGTACTCTGGCATCATCTGCCCCTAGGAAGAGGTGGTGCTGGCCACCTCCCGCCCTCTCAGTCCCTTTCTGGGCTGAGGCTCTGGAGATCCCACAAGGGTGTCCTGGCCCACACAACCAGGGTTCCCTACCACCTCCCTGTCCTCCTCCCCACCACATCTTCCATACCCCGTAAGCATTAATCACAGCATGGGGAAAGAGGAAACTAAATTTTAATGAGACATCTGTGGGATGTCATAAGCTGCATTTAAAAGCCCCTAAGCTCTTTGAGACAGGGGACCCTGCCATAGGAAGGGTAAATATTTACAGCTCCACCTGCAAAACCGACCCGTTTTTCATGCAGGATTTTAACAATATAGATCATGCTGAGGGAAAGACATAAATGGGGGGAATGAAACCAAGGGCGCTGCAGCGCCAGGGCCCTGACTTATGGATATGAACCTGTCCCCAACTTCTTGTTTTTAATTAAAAAGCCCTTTTCAGTAATTCCATTAAGAGGTGGCTGTGGTTTAAGAGTCTCTCACTTGCTCTCTTTAAATTATAAAATGTCCCATCAGCTCCTTCTAGTGACGAGGGACAGAGAATGGGAGTTTCATGGCCGTCACAGCCTCCTTGCACTCCAGCCGGACTCAGCACTGTGCACCTACTATGTGGCAGTGTCTTCCATCTCCATCACCTCTCACTGCCACAAAACCAGGGAAAGGTGGGGATGACAAGCCTAGTTTACAGAGTAAAAGAAGTGGGGTCTCAGAGAGGGAAAGGAACTGGCCCAAAGGCACATAGCCAGAAAATGATAGAGCTGGAATTTGAAGTGAGGGCCATCTGATGCCATTTCTCCTACCACTGCTCCCTGTCCCCAGGAAGGGCCTGGAAAACCCCAGGAGGTAATAAGCACAGACCTGGGATCCAGGGAGAGAGGTCCTGCTGGTGGCATGCCACAGATTCATTCAAGAAAAGATCTCTTGAGTACCTGTCCTGGGACCCAGGCCAGGAACTGGAGAACCAGAGCTGCCCTTGGGGGAGCGTACCTTTCTCTCTGCTTATCTGCACCTTGCCTCCCTGGAAGCCTGCCCTGACTACCCCAGCCATTGTTTCATCTGTCACTGCTCCTTCTGCTTGCTACCCAGACCTTCACCTCATACCCACACACCCATCCCTCACTCCATCCACCCCTCAGTCCATCCATCCCTCACTCCAACCACCAATTCATGGGTCCGTCCATTCATCCATTTATCCATCCATCCTTCCTTCTACTCATCCATGCTCTCATTCATTCACCTACCCACTAATCCTTCCGACCACCCATGCATCTGTTCATCCATCCATCCATCCATTCATCCATCATGAAAAGGAACTAATACATCTCAAGCGATTACTCCGTGTCACTCAACGTGTCTTTCCCATCAAGTTCTCATAGCACCTCTGCCACCTGAGGTCTATCATCTCCATTTCACAGATGAAGAAACTGAGGCTCTGGGACGTTTTAATTTCTTGCCCAAAGGCAAGAGCTAGTTGCACACTTTTAGGTTTGGTGATAGGCCACTGCTGGGGGGTATTTGGGCCAGGAAAGACAGACTTTCCAAATAGGCCATGCTGGTCGGCCTCCCGTGCCCCTCTCCCAGCACCACCATGTGTGGCTCCCCAGCGCTCCCCCTTACTCCAAGGCCAGCATCTTCTGCCCCTGGAGTGGTGCAGGGGCAGACAGGCCCCAAACACAGGGTATCTATTGTGCCCCTCCCAAGAGCACAGCCTCTCCATTGTGTGGAAGGAGCTGCAGGTGGGCTCCAAGCTGCTCCTGAGCCCAGTGTCTGTCATCTGGCTTTGATTGTCACCATTGTGTGGCTACAGGGGCCCTTTGTCCCCAATAGGCTCTCTTTGCCTGCCCGCCCAACTCTCCTCTCAATCCAGTCATGGTGATTTGCACTCAGGGTGGTAGAGAGATGAGGGGGACATAGGCTTGGGAGTTCAGAGACCCAAAACGTCACATCTCCTCCCTGAGCCTCATTTTCCCCATCCGTAGAAGGGAAGAGTAAGTCCCACCACGCCTCATCTGTGTTGCAGACAATGGTAGGGAAAGTAGAGGTTATTCTGAGTATGGGTTTAGTCCTAGTCCTCTTAGTCTCTTACTGTGTGGCTTTAGTGCAAAGCACTTGCCCTCTCTGAACCTTTAAAATAGAAATAAGAGAAAGGGCCGTGGCCAGGAGTAGTGACTCATGCCCATAATCCCAGCACTCTGGGAGGCTGAGGCAGGATGATCACGTGAGCTCAGGAGTTTGAGACCAGCCTGAGCAAGAGTGAGACCCCCTTTCTACAAAAGATAGAAAAAATTAACAAGGTGTGGTAGTGCATGATTGTAGCCCCAGCTAATTGGGAGGCTGAGGCAGGAGGATTGCCTGAGCCCAGGAGTTTGAGGTTGCTGTGAGCTATGCACTCTAGCCTAGGTGACAGAGTAAAACCATGTATTAAAAAAAAAAAAAAAAAACTGTCTCAGAGGAGATACAGCATGCAAAGGGCTCAGCTAAGGGATAGCAATTGTCATTCCTGTCACCATTAGCAGTGGGAGAAGCAGCAGTCTTTGAACACTGAGGAGCTCTATACCATTCTGCTTTTTCTGCTGTACTTCCCAACTGTCAAAACCTTTTTTAAGGTCATCTCAGGTCTCAGCCCAGAGAAGTTAAGTAATTTATCTGAGGTCACACAGCAACAAACTCATCGGCCAGGCTCACAGACTCCTGTCCTGGGTTCTTTCTGCTCCAGAGGCTTTCAGCTGTGCTGTGTGCATCCTAGGGATGGGGGCTGGACAGGACTTTGTATCTGAGGGTGGCCCGAGGGGGGTGCTCTAGTCCCAAGTGCATCATTCCATGGTATCCCCCCAGTGTTGGCACGTGCTTGAGCTTGACCTGTTGTAGAAGCCACATAAGTGGACAGGTGGAGAGTCTTGGGAGCCCCGGAGAGGCACCAGGTTTAGAAATGGCTGGGGAGGGGTCTAGCCCAGGATTGAGGGTCCTGCCACTACCACTTCTGAGGGTGAAGGTGAGAGATGTCCCCCTTTGTGCAGCCAGGAGGACAGATAAGAGGACTGGGGTCAGACCTACTGGGCATTGGGCACCCTGGTCTTTGGTCACTGAGGACTGCTGTCTCCTTGGTGGCTTCCCCTGGTTAGGGGGCCTTGCTCTCAGAGTCTGAGGCACAGCCAGGTAGATAAGCAGAGTGGCCTGGATGACTCAGAGATTCAGAGATAGGTGGTCCAGCGGTCACCAGTCTCTGCCAGCACGTGGAGTCCAGCAGGGACTCCCAAGCCAGAGACAGTTATAGTCTCAAAGGGGTCAGCACTATATGGACACAGCAAGGTCACCTGGACAGTGTCATGGAGACAGATAAACAGTGTCACACTGACCATCTAGGTTCACAGGGGAATTGTGTCACATAGAGCCTGATTGACAGTGTCCTGGGACAATGTCTCTGTCCACCGACAGGGTCACCTGGATAGCTCCTTGCAGACAGAGATCAGCAATGCCTCACAGATACACACCAAGTCCCACACAAATGGAGATTAACACGGCCATGGACAGGGTCATGCAGACACAGTTGAACAATGCCCTATCCACCAGCTAGGGTCAGCCAGACAATGTCACTCTGATTCAGATAAACTGTGTCACACAGACAAGAGAGTCACCTGGCAGTGTCCTCGAGACATGAATAAACACAGTGTAACTAGGACAGCATCATCCCAGCACACACGCTGTCCTGAGGCATCCACTGGCGTGACATCCCAGATGTGATGGGATACAGAATGTGGGACAGTCCCTAGCTAACATACACACACATGCACACACATGCTCCCTCAAGCCAGAGGTCCAGAACAGAGGACCACAACCTCCCATGGGGACACAGACCTTAAATCCTGGCCCCATTCCTCCTTGCCTCCACACCCTGAGACTTGGTGTCCTCCTTAATAAAGAAGGCTTAGCGGAAGCTTCCATGAAAAAATAAGCATTCAGGGTCTGCCAGGAGCTGCTGTGGTGCTATTGATGGTGTGATCACCACGATGGAAGGCCCAGTCCTATGCAAGGCGTGAAAGTCTCTGGTTCTCCATGGCCTTGGACATGTGGCACTGGCAAGGTCATGGCATAGAAGCCTCTAAGGGACTTCATAGGCTGGCCTCAGGTGGGGAGCCCTCTGTGAGCAAGGGTGTCTATGGGAAGCCCCATCTTGGTCTGGGGCCTCCTGCATCTCAGAGAGCGTGGCCCAGCCCCTTTTCACAGGTTGGTGAGTCTCTAGGGCTCAGGGGACATGGCTGCCAGGAACTTGTATCTCCCCTGGCCACACCCCAGAAGCTGGGATCCTGGACTCTCTTCCCTAACAACCTTGAGCCCACTCTCATGGCCTGGGGATGGGAGTTTTTCCTGAGATCCCATCCAAAGTTTGTCCCTCCTCTTAGGACAAATCTGCCACCAATATGAGTACCCCCAGGCCCCAGGGGTGGGTGTGGAACAACCTTGCCTGGCAGGCTGATGTTCATGTATGTGCAGGAGGCCTTTCCAGGCCTGGATGCAGCCTGTGTTAGGAAGGAAAGATGCGTGGTTGGGGCCACGGCCTCTGTGCAGATCCCAGTGCAGAACCTGCAAGGGGCAGAGGCAGGCCTGGCAGGAGACTGGGCCCCAGGGCTGGAGCCTCCAATCCCCTTAGACTCTCGGTGCCTCAGCCTTGCCATGGGACCCACGTATTACCCAGAGATTCCAAGCTGGAGTCTGCTGGTTGGCCCAAACTCCTGGAGTTCCTCCAGGAGCCCAAGGCCATTGCTGGACTGAGCAGACGATTCAGCGCAGGTTAGCACTTGAGATGGTAGAACGGAGGCCACTAGGAATAATCTGAGACTCAAAAACCCCATCAGACCTGAGTTCACATCCCTACCCTGTCTCATACCAGCTATGTGACCTCAGGAAAGCTACTGAACCTGTCTGAGCCTTAGTTTCCATTCTCTGGGAAACTGGAGCTAACATCTCCAAATGTAAGCATGGCTTTGGATTCTCCCTGGATCCAAAGGCTACACAGAGGTCTTTGGCCAAACCCAGGGAAGAGTTTGTTGAATGAATGATTTTAAAAGACAATCTGAAAAGCGGAGTCAAAGGAATCCCTTGATGTCAGTCTGGCCCCCAGCTCCTGAAGCCCTTTCTCTGTACAGCCTGGGTCTGGGTGTGGCAGCAGCTGTGGTCCCTTCCTGGGGCAGAGACCCTCCTACCCTGCTCTGAGCCCCTCCCTGAGCCGTAAGAGGCACAGACACATGTTTGGAGGGGGCATTATCTGTGCTCAGTTGACTGTAAACGTTTAAGCGGAATTGACTGTGTACTCAGCCACTTTCAAACACAACTAATCTTCATCGGGGCGACGGGAAGTGAAATATGTTATTGTCGGTGGCAGTAAATTACCCGTGCCAGACCTGGCGTGTGAGGCATTACGGGCCGTGGCCGGCACACTCCTTCACCCGGCCGCCACCCGCCCGCAATCCATTACCGTAAATGGCCCTGGTCATTCCCTCGCCCGGCCCAGGGACATGCAGCTGGCCACCAGCCTCCCAGCCTCCCAGGGCCTGGTCCCCACCCACCCTGGGCAGCAGGAGGGGAAGAGAGCCAATAGATCAGGGCCTGGCTTTGCGCCTGCCCCCTCCCATGCCTGGGCAGGAGACCTGAGAAGACATTTGCCCATCGGATGCTAGAAGGTCAGTGACTAGGTGGGTAGAGTGAGCCCAGCAGGTAAAGAGATTGGATCTAAGGGCCAGCTCTGCTACCTTCTAAGCCTCATTTCTGCACATGTAAAATGGGGGTTCATTCACTGTTTGACATTTTTGCAAATCTGTTTACTGTCTGGCTTTGTAGAACACGGCTGGATTCTCCTATATGCATCTGCATTCAATTTATTGCAACAAGCTGTTTTGGGTGAAGTAGAGGAAGAATATCTGGCCTCAAAAATAAAAGATATGTAGCTTGAAAAGGAAAGAATAGCCTAATGGGCTACTTGGATAAATTTGTGAATATTCTTTTTTGACACTAAATCAAATCTCCACAAGTGGTAGCTTTCCCAGTGGTTAGTCACAACACAATACCTGAAACCACATCAATGAACTTTTTGTACTTTGTTAAATTAAAACCCAGAGGTCTGTTGTGCACTTTGAATCAATCTTCGACTCATTTTGTAACACTATGCGTTGGTCATTGGAGAATTATTGGTTTACTGAGTTACGCAGCTCGTCCAGATGTCACGTTTCATAATACAATATCAGAAAGAGTCACAGTCACTAATAATACCACCGATCTCTTCGGGAAAGTATTTAAGTAGGAAGCTGTCAAACCCACGGTGGCAGATACAAGTTCTCCAAAATTCTAATTTTCACTTGAAAGTCAGATTTCATCGTTGGCAACAAATACTGTCAGTTGACAGGCACCTTTTTCATTTTTGAGAAAATAGATGCCAAATATCCAAGTCTGAAAGGCGATAGCTTGTTTGTCAGCCGTTTTTCTGAGTAAAAATTGTGTTCCATGCAGAGGGGCTAGTTCTATGTACCATGGAGGGGCTTTTTGTGTATACTGCCCATTTCATCACTCAGGATATTTAGAAGCTGTTTACTCAAAGGCTGAGATTTTTTACCTTTCATCAAGGGCACTCTTAAGTGGAAGTGGCCTTTTAGCTGAGAGTGTTTGGGATGAAGAAGATGGGCTCTTTCGCAGTTTGGTACCAGTGCCTTGGTTGATGCCACAGAGCCAGCTGTTTTAGCCACTCATTACTTGTGCACCATTCATGTAAAAATCAATTCAGTGAAAAAGGCAAATAATGTCTTTGCATTGTTAGGAAAACAGTTTTGACCTCCCAGGCACCCTGAAAGGGTTTTGGGGACCCCCAGATGTCTGTGGACTACAATCAGAGAACTGCTGATCTGGGGTGGCCCTCCTAGGGCTGCCAGGGGTGCTGGAAGTTGTGGGTTAAATCTGCCAGGTGCAAGGACCTTAATAAACTGCTCGAGGTCATCAGGTACCCCCCCAACTACCCCATCATCCCGGGCTCCTCCCCATTTGGGGAGATGTTGGGGCCAAACATTTACTATTCGCATGTCTGTGTCCTTCTCCGATCCCAACTCTGGCTGAGGCTGGCTCCTTGCACCACCTCTGCAAATGTCAACTTCTTTCTCAAGGCTTCCCCAGCATAAGCCTCAGTAAAGATCGTGTCTCCCTCCTCTGAACCTCTGTTATCTCCCTTACAGCCTCACCTTACTCTTAGCACCTTCCCTCAGGCATAAGAAGCCCTCAGCAGACTCTGGCTGATTGAAAGAAATGAGGATATTGAAAGTTCTGGGACTGATTAGTGACCAACTAACCCAGGGTTGCACACCAGAGGATTCTGAGAGATCCTGCTATAAATCTCAAAACACAGGCTAGCTCCAAGAACTTAGTACCAGGGACCAGCACTCTGGGGTGCCTGGGACAGGAGGGGGCTGGTGGAGAAGAAGGGTCACAAGTTCTCTGAGGACTGACCTAAACCAAACAGTGACCTTGATGAAGCTTACAGTGAGGATCCTTCTTGCTGTACGACCTTGGGAAAAACCATTTGACTCCACTGGGCCTGTGTTTTCCTCATCTGTCAAATGTGAAATTTGGACCAATCCTTAAGACTCCTTGTATTAATAGCTCCCAAATTCTGCAAGTCAATGATACGCATTTGCTAACAGTCCATGACACTCCAATTTCCTGTAAGAGGGACATCTAAGCTTTCTGGGCTAATGACATTTGACATAGCAAGGTGTTGACATTCAAATGTTCTGTGACATCATCTGATGCTATTCACACATGCAATACTGCTAACTCGTGAAAAGGCCCATCGTGCTGACATTCAAATGTGCTATTGGTAACCCTGAACTTTCAATGATGCAGTGTGAGTGCCAGCTATGTGCTCATCACACCAACAGCAGGGAAACCCATGTGCCCCTAGACAGATCCTCTCCAAGGATTTAGACCCTCATAGCAGCACCAAGGAATGGCTTTGGGGTTGCGGGGCCCATAGTCCATTCTCTCAAATGCAAAATTGATAGTGTCTGAACATAATGTAAGCGCAACTTTAATACAAGGCCTAGGAGCCCTCATCCAACCAGATACTACCCCCACAAAGATCAGAGCTGTCACTCCTAGTTCCCCAAGATTCCTTGCTATCTGTTTTCTACCCAGGGCCTTCCCAGCTGGAACATGCTGGTGGGGGGCATCTGAGGAGAAATCAAAGTTCAAGGGCAGGACCCACAAAGGACCCCAGGAGGAATGTCCTGGGACTGTGGCTCAGCCCCTCTTCCTGCCCCCCTCTGGCTGAGGCTGGGCAGGGGAGGTGGTCCATATACTGGTGCCCACGCTCCACAGCCCATACTGCTGCCCAGGCAAAGGTTTAAGACCCGGATTGGCCTTGCCTCGCCTTCCTCTGTTTAAGAAAAAAAAAGAAAAGAAAAGAAATTCCTGCAACTTGAACAATCATTGTGTTGGATTTGGGAGATGTTATTCCTAGTGACAGACAAGGGCAATTATCTGCAATCCGCCAGCAGTTTTAGCCTAATTTCATTACTGCTGTGCAATTCTCCCTGAGCTGCTAGTCTATCAATGTCTTGCAGAACGGATTAGCGGGCACTTTCTTCATCTTCAAATGAATTTTAGCTGTCATGCCCTTGATGAATAGAGCAGGGGCAGGCGGCTGACCCAAACCGGGAGTGGCCAGGGGGCGGCAGGCAGGCGGCCTCTGGTCCTGGTGGGAGGTGAGGTGGTAATGGTGGGGGTCCTGACGGGTGTGTGGAGGGGAAGGTATCTGAGTGGTCCAGCCTTCTCAGACCCCTTCATGCCTGGGACTGAGAGGGGCTGCTTGGCCCTGTCTATTGGGGTCTTGCACCCTAATCTCCAACCCACTGCAGCTTCCCTGGTCCTGGCTGAGAACACAAGAGGGGATCTTTCCCTGATGGGTGCTGCTGAGTGACAGCTGGGCACCCCATTAACATCCCAAACTCCAGCTTCAAGTCTGCTCCCCGGAGACACTGTGGACCCCAGAGTCTGGCTTATAGGAGCTGATCAGTGTTTGTTGCAGGAAAAATGATTCTCAGTTTCGCTGCCATTTGGGCCAGGGCCCAGTCCAGGCCTGGCTCATGGCAGGAGCCCAATCACCATTAGACAAATGGCCCATGCTACGGTGGCTTCTTCGAAAGAGAGTAGAGGCTGGATGTGGGGGCTAACACTTGTGATCCTAGCACTTGGGGAGGCTGAGGTGGGAGAATCAGGAGTTCAAGACCAACCTGGGCAACAGAGCAAGACCATGTTTCAAAAAAAAGAAGGAAGGAAGGAGCGGGGGAGGGAGGGAGGAGAGAAGGGAGTGAGGGGGGGAGAGAGAAGACAGGAAAGAGGAGGGAATAGATGTTTCATGAGCACCTACTATACCAAGCACTGTGCTAGGGACTTTGCTGGTGTGGCCTTGTTTAATCTCAGAGAGGTGAAACCCAGCCTCTAAATCCAGGGCGGAAGCAAATACGTTGGCAATTGACAGACCCAGGGTGTCTGATCATCCTTTGAACCGCGCAAGGAGCACTGTTTTGAGAGCACTGGATGTGAAGTGTGATTCTTCTCGTGGGCTGGGCGGAGAGGAGGTAGCAGAGGAGCCCTGGGGAGAGATCCCCTGGGATCATGCCTGCTTTGGCCTCTCTTGCCCACTCCTACCCAGAAGCCTGCCCTCATGAAATACTTATCCAAATTCCTAGGAAAAGGGGCTGTGACAGGTTTTTCCGTTTTCCCACCTGTCCATTGGCCCCTTCCCTGCCCAGCTCTATGCCAGGGTGCTGATCTTCATAGGCTGCATCTGGGGCCCCCCATCCTTTGACTTCCAGGACGGCTGATTCAATGGGAGGCTGGAGAGTGTGAGCTTGGAGACTTTGGGGTCTCTCTGCCTGGCTTTGTCAGTTTTAATGCTGCATTCCTGGCAGTGGGACCGTGGCTCTTGCCTGCCCGGTGGCACTTCTTCCATGGCTCTAGCTCCTAGCAGGCTCTGGAACTCCATTTCTGCTTTGTCTACAGAAAGGGGGTACTTCTGTTTCTAGGCCCTGAGGGTCTCCCCATCCCAGGGTGGTTTGCACTTCTGTACATGGAACTCCAGTGGAGTGCTGTTTCCCCGCAGGATGATGCTTGGGTCAGGGGGAATCTGGTAGTTCACTGTGACAGCAGCTTCTACCTGCTGGTACTGGCCTGGGCCACAAGCACACACCAGCCCATTGGAGACTTCCAACAGCTCAGTGAGTGGTGCTGTTTACAGAGGAGGATGCTAAGGTTCAAGGGGGTTAGGAGACCAGTAAGGCTCCCTTAGGAAGGTGGGGAGTCAGGGTTTGGACTCTCATTTGCCTGACACCCAGGTCCATCATCTTTTTTTGTGGACATCTTATAGTGTGACAGAGTCTCACTATATCGCCCTCAGTAGAGTGCCGTGGCGTCATATAGCTCACAGCAACCTCCAACTCCTGAGCTTAGGTGATTCTCTTGCCTCAGCCTTCCGAGTAGCTGGGACTACAGGCACCTGCCACAATGCCCGGCTATTTTTTTGTTGCAGTTTGGCCAGGGCCGGGTTTGAACCCACCTCCCTTGGTATATGGGGCTGGCGCCCTACCCACTGAGCCACAGGCACTGCCCTTAGGCCCATCATCCTGACCCCCATGGTGCAAAGGCTTGACTCTGCTGTCCTGACCAGAGACACAGCCAGAGAGTGCTCTTAAGGTCTGTGAACTAATTAATCTTGGGAAAAACTAGGCATGCTCCTTCACCTGGGAGCACAGCCATAGTGAGTCCTTTATGCTTCCTCAGCCCGCATCGTGCTGCCACATCAAGCCCAAGATAAGGGGACACTGTCTCTTGTGGCATCCCACTGCTCCTCTGTACCCCTGGGGAGCCTGCTGCCCCTCAGAGCTTCCAAGAGCAGAAGGGAGCTGCTTGGCTGAGGAAGTCCTGATTCCCGTTTTATACAGTGAAACTGAGGTTTAGAAAGGCAAGGGGACTTGCTCAAAGCTAACAGGAGTCACACAGAGTGGGCCCCAACCCAAGAAGCTGGCTGGACACCCCCCGTGTGGTGAAACAAGATTCAGATCTGTGGCAGCGGAGCCCCTCCCCCCTTCCCAGTTTGGTTCCTCTCTCCGGGCACCTGGGAAACTCTCCCAAGTTATCGATTGCCAGGGCAGCACTCGAGTCAATATGGTGCACTTCGCTAATTAATCTTTTCCAGATAATTGCAGGATATTATTGGTTGGTGGGAAGCGGAGGGGTAAGAGGGTGGAGAGGCAGCCTCCTTCCCTGGACCTGTCCAGGACAGCTCTGGCAGAGCCCAGGACGCTGACCTCTACCCCTGCTCACCGCCTGCCCCTCTCTCTGCCTCCATCTGGGGCTGATGAGCCCTATTTCCCTCTAGAATCCTCACCCAGGACTCCCACTAGGTCAGCTCCCCAGCATTGCTCTGGATGCAGCAGGGAACACTGGGAGATGGATGGTTCTGGGTTCCGATCTTGATCCTGGCAGTTACTAACTGTGTGATCACAGACTAGTCGTTTAACCTCCCCAAGCCTCAGCTGCAAAACAAAATAGAATTCGTAATCTCTGCCTCACAGGCTGCTTATAGTGACAAAACAAAAGAAGGCATCTTAACGCCAATTTAATATGACCTCTCTAGCCAATTATAACAACTTTGACAACAGCTAACACTAAATGTGGGCATTGCCACATTCCTGGGACTGTTCTGAGTGTCTGATCCATGCTAAGAGTACTCCATTTTATAGACAGGGAAACTGAGGCTCTGGCTTGAAGTCACAGAGAAAATAGGAGGCAGAGGCCCCCTTCTGCTCAGTGCCTGGGACACTGATGGTCAGTACATACCATGTCCCCAAGCCCAGTTGAGTGTCCAGCATGGTATTGGAAGAGCCAGCGCTCCACTATGTTAGAAGCCAAGGGACAGTACCTCTGGATGGGAAGGAGGTGAGAGTGGCTGCCGGGGTGATGCAGGGATCAGAGATAGCACTTAGGGCTTCCTGCTCTGTTCCCTCATCTCAAAACTCTGGGCCCAGCTCAAAGGGCCTGAGAGAGTTATGGGGCAAGGTAAACTCAAGGCCCCATAGCAATTAATCATAACTGGACATTCCTGGATGAAGTTTCCCATTCCTTTGGGGTTTCTCTCTTTCTCCCAGATGTCATTTACCATATAACATCATCGGGCTGTATATACCTGCTCCTAATAAACCTCTAAGACTTTAATGAACTAAATAGCAAATTACTTTTTTATTCAAGAATGAAATTTCATCATATTCATAATTCATATTTTATTTCAGACATCTGCTGCTGATTACATTACATTTAACTAAAATTAGATGATGCTCAGAATGCAATTAAGGCTCTGCCAAATTCTTCGGCCCACCAATGCCGGCGGAGCTCAGCGGGGGCCGCTAGGAACCTAATATGTAATTAGGAGCTATTTTCTAGCTGTTTTTAAAGTCTGAAAATTAGCTGCCTTTATTAATCACACAGACAAATATAAAGTGGAACCAACGCTCGCTGAAATTTCTAAAAGGGATTTTTTGTTTAATTATACACCACAGAGCACTGCGACTCGTTTTGCATGTTGATTTGTTGTGCACTGACATTTTGACAACTGGTTTTCAATTTGTCTGTAGTAGTTAGGCAACAACAAAGCCAACGGTAATACTTTAACTTTCAAAACCTTCAGTGTGCCAGGGAGAGGGAGAGTGGCATTTCTCGCTGCGGGCCTGCGGCTCGGGCTTTCGAAGCTAGAGACATAGGGAAAAGGGCAGGTGAGGGGGCTGAGGGGCTTGGGAGACAATGCTGGACAGGGAGGTGGCTGGAATGCTGGGCCAGCTGAGTTAGGAGGCCAAGGCTTGAGCCCCTGCTCTGTCCGGCAGCTAAGAGGAAACCCTTCCCCTCTCTGGGCCTCAGTTTCCTCTTCTGCACCATGAAGGTCTTTGGCGTCTGAGATATTTAGGGAGCCTTCAGATGCTACGTGCTGTCTTCTTTTCTTGGTGTGCCTGTACTTTCATTTGGCCCCCCAATCTTCCCAGAGGGGCCTTTTATTATCCCATGGTACAGAGGATGAAATTGAGACTCTCTGAGATTCAGCTAGCAGGTGCTCAAACATGGATCTCATTGACTCCAAAATCTGTGGTTTTAACCACTGTTTCCCTCTCCCTGGCTCAGTAGCCCAGAGCAAGGGGCAGCTCTCTGGGCCTCAGTTTCCCATCTGTGCTACTTGGACATGTTGAAGCAGTCACCCAGTCCTCCTGGGGGCCAGGGAAGTGGCACACAGGCCAGACCTCAGCACAGAGCAGGAATTAACCCCTAAAGGGGCCTCTCAGCCCAGTGCAACACCACACTCTTGGAGGTCCCACAGGCCATGCTGTTGGTAACACCACCCAGTGATGCCCAGAGAGCTCTCAGGACAGAAGGTGACTGCTAAGGGGCCCAGACTCTGCCCATGCTAACAACAACAACAACAATAATAGGCAGCTTCTCGCGTGCTTAGGCCTATGGTGACATCTTATCACCCATTAACACTATGAGGTGAGTTCATAGCCAGGTGTGGAGTCTCATGGCTGCTTCAAGCCCAGCTCTTGCCATTCTGCTGCTGTGGTAACCTTGGCCAGATGACCTCACCTGTCTGAGCTTCTGTTCCCACATCCTTAAAATAAGAATGTAGGCCAGGCATGGTGGCTCATGCTTGTAATCCTTGCACTCTGGGAGGCCAAAGGGGGTAGATTCCTCGAGTTCAGGAGTTTGAGATCAACTTGAGCAAGAGTGAGACCCTGTCTCTACTAAAAATAGAAAAAATTGCTGGGTATGATGGCCGGTGACTTGTAGTCCCAGCTGCTTGAGAAGTTGAGGCAAGGGGATTGCTTGAGCCCAAGAGTTTGAGGTTGCTGTGAGCTATGATACCACAGCACTCTAGTGAGGACAGCAAAGTGAGAGTCTGTCTCAAAAACAATTAAAAAATAAATAATAAATAAAATGAGTCCTCTGGGAAGGACTGAATAGGGCAATGGGTGGGTGACCCAGATTAACACCCAGCCAGTGGAAATTATGTGCATCTATCCCATTTAACAGATGGGCATGTTGAGGCTCTACAGAGGAAAGTAGTTGCTCTACAGTGTGTGTTGCCAGGTGGGTCTGATGCCATAGCCCACACTTTCACATTACTACCATGAAACCTTCCTAATGCCCCCCTAGGGGGGGGCTGGACAAGGGCCCGAGGACCTACTGTGGGCTCCAGGCTCCTCTGGCTGGCCATTGTGGACCTTCTTCTTTCCTCTTTCATTTCTATTTTGCTCCCTGGAGGGGCTGCCAAGCACCCTCCTGCTTGAACCAAAACAAGGCAGAGCCCACCGTCACGGGGGTCTGGTGACCCCAGCCCAGGGGAACAGGTGCCACCACCTGCCAAGGCCTGTTCTCAGGAGCCAGCGCTGCCTCCTCCTCCTGCCCCTGGGCTCGCCTGATGAAAATGCCAACAGAGAAAAGGAGGTTTTTTTGGGTGACAATGAAACTGCCAATAAAATCTCAAACGCAGAGATAGGCAACGACTATTTCACTTATTCTGACAGTTTGAGACTTTGCTGGGAAGGGAAGTGACAGGCAACTGCTGACATCAACACCACTTCTTTCAGAGAACAACCCCCGGGAGAGAGGCTCCCAGGAGACCTGCCTTGGCCAGATGCCAAGTGGCCGTGGCTGCTGCTGTTGGCAGAAGGAGCTGGGGTCACCCACGGAAGAGAGACTGGACTTATCTGCTCATTCCTTCCTTCCACGACTGCCATGAACACAGAGGTGGAAATGAACCAGCAAAACCCCTGCCCTTTGGGGATGTTGGAAGTGGAATTGTACACCCCCAAAAGAGATGCTGAAGTCCTACCACTGGTCCCTATGCATATGACCTTATCATTGGATATAGGGTCTTTGTGGATGTAATCAAGATGAGGACTTAGAGTCGGCCCTAAATCCAGTATGGCTGGTGTCCTTGGAAGAAGGAGAAATGCCATATGAAGACAGTCACACAGGGAGAATGCCACATGACACAAGGCAGATGCAGCTGTAGGCCACGGGGTGCCCAGGAGCACTGGCCACCATCCCGAGCTAGGGAGAGGCAAGGAAGGATTCTGCCCAGGTCTCAGAGGTAGCACGGCCCTCCTGACACGTTGATTTTAGACTTCTGGCCTCCAGAACTGTGATAGAGTAAATTTCTGTTGTTTTTAAGCCACCATATTTGTAGTACTTTGTTAGAGCAGCCCAAGGAAACTGATTCAAAGGGCTTCCATGCCAACTGGGGAAGCAGCAGAGACTACCCAAAAAAGGGGACACCTGCTCCCCGAGCAAGGGAGACACTTTGGACTCCAATACTGAAAGGCCCTTCCAGGAACCTAACAAAACTCTCCAATCAGTCACCTCCCCTCTATCTTATTGCCAGGGCCCCCATCCGGCTACAGCACCTCTCACCTAACCTCCATCCTCACACCAGTCATGGGTCATTTTCTAAAGCATAATTGTGACCCTGTCGTCCCTGCCTAAGGCCCACCCTGGTTTCCCAAAACCCTTGGGGTGAACCTGCTTTGTGTGGGTGGCGGCCCTGCCTCATACTCACCAAGCCTCCACCTGAGCACGGAGCCCTGCATGGCCTTGCATGTCCTCCCTGTGCACACCTCAGTGACTGCCCAAGGATGCCCTCTCTCACCTCCTAGAGCAGTCAAAACTCCACCCAGGTACCTCCTCCTCTAGGAAGCCTTCTCTGAGCCCACTCCAGGCTGGGGTATGCACCCCTCTTCTTCCCTGGACTCTCGTAGTAATTGGAACCTGCTGCTGTCTCTCACTGTTGTCAGTTTGCTTAGCTGGCTCTTCCCTATGAATGAGCCTGAAAGGCAGGGAAGAGTCTCCTACCTGAGACCCCAGAGCCCAGCACATAGGCTCAGCTCAGACAGTAAGTCCTATTGCTACTTTGACCGCAGCCAAACTCAGCCCTTGACCAAGAAGCTGACCTTGGAAATAAATGCTGGCTTACCCATCAAGATTCAGGCCAGGCCACCTTCTCTTCCTGAAGTTCTGTGAGATTGTCCAAGGGTAGAGGAGAGAAATCTGCTTTGGGATCAGAAGGCCTAGGCTTGAGTCCCATTTACCAGCTGGTTGGTCTTGGGCATATTGCTTCATCTCTCTGAGCTTCACCATCTTCATCTGTAAAATGGGAACAGCAAGACCTACAACTTGGGGCTAAATTGTACTGATTATTGATTGTCATAATGATGATCAGTTCATCATATGTAATGATTATTTTGTGGACTTCTGTTTCCAAAATTCATGTGTGTTTCTTTTCTTTTCTTTTCTTTTCTTTCTTTTTCTTTTTCTTTTTTTTTTTTTTTTGTTAAGCTTATTATTTTCTGTTTTTTTTTTTTAATGCTTTTATTTATTTTATTTTTTGGCCGGGGCTGGGTTTGAACCCGCCACCCTCAGCATATAGGGCCAGTGCCCTACTCCTTGAACCACAGGCGCCATCCTTCATGGGTCTTTCAAACCCAGCTTCCATGACCAACTCCTGAGAATTGAATCATATGTGCACCCTGTGAAAATACTCAAGGTTTCTATTTGTCATTGAGTTCTTGTAACTCTTTACATATTTATTAGTCATCCTCCCAAATGGATGATCTCTCCCTTACCAGCAGAGACTGTGTCATACTTCAGGGGCGCTTTAGAAACTCAACCAAAGCTGGTTGATTAATACAACTCCTCACCACCCACTCATGACTTAACACAAACCTAAAAGAATCAAGGACTTGAGCTGAGGAAGAAACCACGGGGTAGATAATGCAAACCAGATGTGACATCAGCATCCTATTTCCACCCAGCTGCGCCTCTAATAGGCTATGAGACTGAGGGTTAGGCAGTTTACCTGTCTGAACCTTGATATTCCCTTCTGCAAAATGGGGGACGGAACACCCACTTCTTCAGATGTCACAAGACAATCTACATGAAACATTGCAAGCATCCAATGTTAGATGAAGGAGCAGGTATTTAACCTCAGAGTCTTTAGTTGGATCCTAGCCTCACCCCTTTCTGGCCAGATGATATTGGGCCTACCCCCAGCCCCCACCACAACTCAGAACCTCAGTTTTCTCTTCTGGAGAACAAAGACAACACCTACTACTGAAAGTTATTATGAGAACGAAATCTCAAGCCTGGCACCAGAGATGTGCCCAATAAGTGGTGGCTGTTATTTTATTTGGACCTACGCTTCCCCACCTATAGTCCTCCCACCAAGATCCATTAAATGGAAAGGGGAAGAGGGTGCAGGTGGGTGCTGGCAGCTCATCCCTCCCTCTAAATGAGGACATTTCCTAGGCCAGGGGGCCTTTATAGCTCATCACATCAAAGGACTTGCCAGCCCCCTGGACATAAGAGGGAGAGTCTAGGGAGGCCCTTCCATCCCTTGTGGTAAAGAAAGGATGACAAGGGAACACCCACTCCCTTCGGACCGACCCCTGACCCCCACCCATTTTAAGACCCAGCCTGCCCTTTGGGGCCAGGTATGGAGGTAGGCCCAGGGTAGTGGGTTGCCTGAGCTGAGTGATGAATGGGGGAACATTATAGGCTGCTTTCTACTCCCCTACTCATTCATTCATTACTTCATTCATTCATCTATTCATTCAATTATAAAGGCGCAAGCTCTTATCACCATGCTAGGCTGTGCTAGATGTGGGGGAGACAGCAGCCTGCCCTCAGGGAGCGACCAGTCTCCCAGGGAGATAGGCAGTGTGACAAGCCAACAAATGGTGGCATAGTTTGGAAACAAAGCAAAGGAAGAGCTGGAAGGCAGCAGGAAGAACTTTGGAAGGAGGGTTGATCAGGGAAGGCTCGCTGAGGAGGTGAGTGGTAGGTTGAGGCCTGGGGCCAGCCAGGTTAATGGTGTGTTTATGTGGGTGGAGGTGTCATGTTCCAGGCAGAAGGGCCAGCAGAAGCAAAGGGCCTACATGTGGCCTGGTCCCAGTTTCCATTGTGGTCATTGCTTCCATTTGCCCAGCACTCCAGAATGAACACACACAGCTGCATGAGTGACGTCATGTTTTTTTTTTTTTGCTGCTTTTGGCCAGGGCTGGGTTTGAACCCGCCACCTCTGGCATATGGGGTTGGCGCCCTACTCCTTTGAGCCACAAGCACCGCCCACATCATGTTTATTTATTTATTTATTTTTTGCAGTTTTTGGCCGGGGGCTGGGTTTGAACCTGCCGCCTCCAGCATATGGGGCCGGTGCACCACACCTTTGAGCCACAGGCGCTGCCCACATCATGTTTATTTTTTATGTGCTGCATTGGAATGCAAGCTTTCTGAAGGCAGGCCAGGGCTGCTGGGCTACCATGACCTCCTGTGGGACTCAGCATGGTGCCTGGTGCAGAACTGTCACTCCTTCACATTTGTTGAGTGAATGAATGTCCTGTGGAGGTGGTGCTGAATGCCACACACTTCACTTGATCCTCCCACCAAAGCTCGCCCTGTACAACCACCTGGGAAGGTGGTTAATCATCTATCTCCATTTTCCACATAAAGAAACTAAGGCTCAGAGAGGTGACATTGTTCACCCAAGATCACATAGCCAGCAAGCAGCAGAACTGGGATTCTAACCCAATCCTGTCTGAGCTGTTACACTCCACTGCCCAAGCCCTCAAGCCCATGGACCAGGAAGCGGGGTGTGGGCAGCAGAGATCAGGGTCCCCAGCCCCCTCCAAAGGAAGCAAGTCCCAGAGGGGCAGTGGCCAGCCGGCTCCATAAATAACCCAGGTCCCTTGGCCCTGCCTGCAGTTCAACAACGAAGAGAGAGAGAGAGAGAGAGAGAAAGAAAAATACCAACAGCACTAATCCCCTGTCAGTTAAACTGGATATCAGAGGAGACAAGCTTCCGAGCCGGGGCAGCCTAATTGAATCGAATTGAAAAGGCAGAATGGGCGGCCGGCTGCCGAGCGAGCGGGGACTGCCGGGGAGCAGAGTGGGTGCTGGCGCAGCTGTCTGGGCCTCACTGCCCAGGGCCAGGGCCTGGTGGGCAGCTTCCCACCCTGGCCATAGAGAGCTGAGCTTGTGTGTGTGTGGGGGGGAATCAAAGAACTGGAGGGAGGGGACCCCAGCCAGGGTGCTCCACCCCCTCGGGTCTCCCTTTTATCTGCTGGCTCTGCCATTTTCTCTCTACCCGGGACCCTTTTCTGCTCCCTCTGTTATCTCGAATAATGTCACTGCCTCTTTAGAATCTATTCATCAGAGCAGAAAGAAGCCGATGCTGACACTGAAAAAAAAAATACCATCTGTGCCTCTCGGGGAAGAGCTCTCAACCCAGCCTCTGGTGCCCCTGCTGCCCTGCCACCCACCCGCTTGCCATTTCATGGAGCACCCAAGGGTAATCAGATTTGGGGGGAGCCCTAGACTAGGGGTGCCTCCATGCCCGAGCCCACTCCCCAGAGCAGGGATGGGGGCGGATGGACAGGGGGAGCCAGTTCTGAAGGAGGTTTCCACCCCAGGTGGTTTTTAGTCTGCAGCTGGTTGACTTCACCATTTGTTGTTATTTTTTTAATTGATTTTTTTTCTTTATTGCTTAACAGTATTAAAAAATCTAATTTTATCCCCAAATCCCGATTTCTGAATTCTCTTTCAAAACTACTGTAGATGGAAAGGTTTGGACAGTGGGTCCCCCAGCCTGTGGGGTAACAGTTGGCTTGAAGCTGGAGCAGGGCTCTTGTATATCACCTAGTGGCCCCTGTAGGCTTGTGAGTTTGATTCCCTGAGCAGGCGGAGTTCCTTAGCATGGTGGAAAACAGGAGGAGGCCACAGCCCCAGGGTGCTTTTTGTGGGGCTGGAAATAACATCCTCAGAGGGGATTCCCCCAGAGAGGGGAAGCCACTTGCCTAAGCCACATAGCATTTTGGACATCTGCTGACTCCCTATATAGTGCTCTCTCCACTACACGAGTCAGGTGGAAAGATGGGAGTCCTGACCTTGGCTTTGCCTCATACACCCATCCCACCCTCCATCAAGCAATGGCTTCTGCATCTGTGTACCCTCATCCCTTTGCAAAGCCCACTCTGGTCAAAACTTACTAAGGCCATTGGCAGAGGAATCAGCACCTCCCTGGGTGAGTGAGGACACCTTAGCAGCCCTTGTGCTTTTTCCTGGGCCTGGAATACTCTGTCTTGACTCAGGCCCCTCTGCCGTTTAGGAAGCCTGGGTCTGAGTCCCAGCTTTACCACAAAGAGACTATGTGACCCATTTCTGTGCCTCAGTTTCCCCATCCACAGTGTAGAGTTATGTGGCTCTCTCAGGGAATGATCTTGATGGATGGATATCCCTTCCCAAATGGTGGACATGCTTCTCTGAGGCAGATGGCAGGAGATGGCAACCTGGGGTGACTGAGAGCTGCTCCAATGCCCACCAATGACCAGGCCAGCTGTGTAGGCAGAACGTGCCCTGCTGGGTGAAAGCCAAAGGGAACACGAAGCAGATGCGGCCGTGTTGGCAACAGAAGGCAGGTGCTCAGTTCAAGGGGAGTCTCTTTCTCCAAGGTTGTGTCCTCTGACTCCCAGACCCATAATAATCACTGGCTGGCACTTTGGTCTTAGGGACTACAGCATCTGAAGCAGCTCAGCCAAGTCCAACTTGTTGCCCATGATCCTTGGGGCTGGAAGGGCTGGCTCTTCCCACCATTTTGCTCCCTCCAGGGCAGGACATGTCGGCAAAACCCAGCCTGACCTCGTGTGAAAGGCAGACTTCAGCTTTGGAGTCAGATGTCACGGGGTTCCAATCCTGGCATGGCCACCTCTGATCTGTGACATCACCCCTTGAGCCTCAGTCTCCCTCTCTGATAAAAACAACAGCTCCCATTTATTGGAGCTCTGCACACCAGGCTGAGATGCGTGTTGTTTCCCAGTATCTCCACTTCACCAACAAGAAATCTGAGCCTCAGAGAAGTGGCATAGCCTGCTTTAGTCCCACACCTGCAAGTGGTTGGGCTGTAGGTCAAGACCAGACCCGTCTGATCCCAGAGCCCACAGACAACTGGGAGGATTAAACAAGGGCATGAGGGCAAAGTCCCTGGCACAGTGAACAAACACAATTACTTCTATGGATGGCGAAACTGAGGCCCAGAGAGGGCAAGAGACCTGTCAAAGGTGACACAGTGAGCCTTCTCATCCTTGTCTTCCCCTATGTTCTGCTTATCTCCCTTCTCCCAGAAGTGCTCATCTCTCCATCTGGTCTTCTCAGGGAGAGCACTGTACCTGAAGTCCAGAGACCTCTCTCGGGCCTAGATTATGTACCTAATGACCACGTGACTTGCAGCAGAGACTTCCTTTTTGGTATTCAGTTTCCTCATATGGAAAATAGGGCTCACAACACTTTTCTCATGTACTTGCCATGAGTATGGTGGAGGGCACGGATGTGAGAACATCTGGAACTAGGGGCAGCATGCCTATGAGGGAAGGAGCAGCTCCAGCTGATCACCTTCCTTGCCTGGGGCTGAGCCAAGCTCCTGGCATATAGTAGGTGTGCATTTCATATGAGCTGAGTGAATAGTGCGTGCAACCAAGGGCCCAGACTCTGCCTGCAGCACTTGGCAGTGGTGGGGCCGGCAGTTCCTTTCTCTGGGCAGGGAGGACACCCCAGAGGCCTCAGGTGCATCCTAGGACAGCCCCTCCATCCCTTCAGTATTCAGCAGGCAGGGGCACCTCAGCCTCAGCCAAGACATTATGCAAATGCCTCAAAATGGATGTTTTCCTTATCAGATTTGAAACATTGTATAACAGACCCTGTTAATCTCTGAGCCAGGGGAGTGAGCTGAGTTTGGCAGAGCTGCCTGTCAAAGAGGTCCAATTGCCATCTTGTCTTTTACCTCCTGTGTGTCATTAAGTGTCCCCCCCATAAGCTCAGAGTGTAGTGAGAAGTGATGCACTTGGGCCTCCCCTCCCACTCCTGAGGCTTGGTGGGAGAGGTTAGGAGGAGAGGGTGCCCCGGACTATGGCCACGTTCCTGCCCCCAGTTTGCAGGAGGACGCAGAGCCCCAGGGAAACCCAGCAGCTGGTGGTGTGGGCTCATCACTGGGCCATTTTTCTGCAGCCTCATTTGTCACATTACCAGGTTTATAGTGGGAAGAAGTAAAAAAGACTTTGGATTGACCTAATAGCTTGAGTCAGTATACCCAGGACTCAGGGCTCCTCCTCTACCCCAAGCAGAACGGTGTCTCAGACCCCACTGGACAGCACAGAGCCCTCTTACTCCAAGTGACAAAGATGGGCCCCGGGCAGGCCCTGCATCGAAGGAGGTTGTGTCCAGCCAGACTGATAGGGTTCAGACCCCCTTGGGCAAGTCACTGAACGTATTCAAGAGAGTGTTTATTTCTCTACAAAATGGGAGAATAATTGAGACCCACAATGCAAGATGCTCTGAAACCCCGAAGCTTGAGCCATATTCATTTGGCAGCAAACCTGTGGGCTGACACACATTATTTGTGGTTTATATTCTGCTTAGTGAGGCTCTTCATTCATACATTTTGCTGTAGAGTCAAGATGAGGCTGTCCCAGGAGCCACTAAGGATGACACACAAGTGTCTATCCCTAAATTCTGCAAGTCTCAATTCCAATTCACACCTGGCAGAGGATTTTAGACAAGGCACTATTATTCTATTGTACCTGCACCCCCAGGCTGTTGTGGGAATTAAACGTGATGGCGCCTGAAGGTTTAGCACACTGCCCGCAGGTTACATTCAAAGGATGTACCAGAGAGAGAGGGCAGCAGGAAGTCCCTGCTCTAGGTCCTGAGATGAGTCTGGACACCATGTGCTCCTCCCGTGATGCCTGCACTGTGTGGAGAAAACCAAAAGGCAAAAACAAGGAGGAGTCCACTCACTGTGTGACCATAGGCAGGTCTCTTGCCCTCTCTGGGCCTCAGTTTCCCCATCAACAGCATATGAGGCATTGGACTGGGTGATCTCCCAGGGTTCTCCTGTCTTTGACACTTGGAATTGTAATTACAAACATCTGAAACAGCTGCTGGGTTGACATTAGTGACTTTTCCCCTTATCGGTTTCAGTTTTGAGGAGACACAGGGTGTGAGGCTCTTTCAAACCCCGTGCCCAGCTACTTGCCCATGGAGAGGTGACGGCTCCAGGCTCAGTTCTGTGCGGTGAGGACACATTGTGCACGGCCAATATGCCCCTTTGCTGTACAGGCTGAGTGGTCCAACAAGGGTGCAGCAATGAAGAGCCAGGAGGTGAGAGGTGAGCTGGGCGATGTGGTAACTCAATTCTGTCAATCAGACAAGGAAGCAGAAAGGGGCCTTTGAGAGATCACTGGTCATCTTTCTGAGCTAACAGCCTAGAAGAGAAGCTGGAAGCAGGGCTCTGAGGTCACGCAGACCTGCATTCAAATCCAGCTCTGCTGCTTGCTCACCTCATCATCCTGGGCAAGTCAATTCCCTTTCCTGGGACTCGGTTTATTCACCAGCAAAACAGAGAGGAACAGGCACACAGAGCACTCGGCACCATGCCGGGCTCACAGCAGGTACTCTGCAAAGCGTTAGGCCCCATTGCCACAGGGATTCTGAATGGCCAGCATGGGAGCCAGGACATCCTGAAGGATGTCCCATGGGGTCTCTTAAGCAAGTCATATACTGGTGAAAAAAAGTGTGAATGTGCGTCCATCTGTGTTACATTAAAAGAAAATTCAGGGCTGTATCAGCCAGATCTGTGTATAGAACAGGGTTCTGGATGTTGTGGGGACAGCAGGGGAAAATATGACTACAGCCTGTGCATTAGAGAATAAAATATATTGACACAGATTTCATCTTAGGTAGAGGCACTAAACAAAACAAAACATATTGACACAGAAAGGTGAATGTTAAAAAAAAGCAGGTAACAAAATAGCATGAATGGTATGATCTCATTTTACTAAAGAGCACAAACACAATACACATAACACAAATGCACACAAATACACACAGAGGGAAAGCTTTTTTTTTTTTTTTGAGACAGAGTGTCACTTTAGTCTCCCTTAGTAGAGTGCTGTGGCATCATAGCTCACAGCAACCTCAAACTCTTGGGCTCAAGTGATCCTCTTGCCTCAGCATCTAAAGTAGCTGGACTACACGCATCCGCTACAATGACCAGCTATTTTTTAGAGATGGGGTCTCAGTCTTGTTCAGGCTGGTCTCTCACTTGTGAGCTTAGGTGATCCACCTGCCTCGGCCTCCCAAAGTGCTAGGACTATAGGCGTGAGCCACTGTGTCCAGCCAAGGTGGATTATACCTATTTAGAGGTAAAATCTGTGTGGTATATAAAAAAGTACTTTTTCTTCTTTTTGCTTATCTGTGTCTTCTTTCTGCAGTCTATATAAAATGCTTTTGTAATAATAGAAAAGTTAGAATTTGAAAGCCAAAAATATGCACTAAACTCCAGAGGCACATGACCTGGCCTCAAACCCAGCTCTCTGCCCCTTAATGGTAGACAGCGGTGCTAAGTGACAGCCAAGGAACCTGTCCAAAATCAGCTGGGAGTCAGGAAGGGGTGGGGAAGGGGGCACCTGAGGGGCAGGCCACCAGGCTCAGTGCCTTACAAAGAGCTCTTGCTGAGGAATGGGAATGAAAACGGAGCTCTCCGGCAGGCTCAGTGGCTCACCCCTGTAATTTCAGCACTCTGGGAGGCTGAAGCTGGAGATCACTTGAACTCAGGAGTTCGAGACCAGCCTGAACAATAGGAAGACCCTGTCTCTACTAAAAATAGAAGAAATTAGCCAGGCTTGGTTTAGCACCTTTAGTCCTAGCTGCTTGACAGGCTGAGGCAGGAAGATCACTTGAATACAGGAATTTGAGGTTGCTGTGAGGTAGGCTGATGCCATGGCACTCTAGCCTAGGTGACAGTAAGACTGTATCTCAAAAAAGTAAATAAATAAAATTGAGAGGCAAAGGGACTGACTGGCCTAAGCATACTCAGAGGGCCTGATCATGCCTGCTGACCTGCAGCCAGCCACCAACAAACGCAACCACCTGGCGTGGTCCATGGGAAACATTCTCAGGGAGAAAAGAATCCTTACTGGCAGAAAGAACATGGGCAACCACAGGAGCCACTGTCTGGGGTGACTCGTCAGTCTTCGCTGCCTGTCTCCCGATGTGAGACCTGGGAACCAGGTTGTGAGCCCTCATGATGGGCTGCAGAGGCTGGGAGTGGCTCCAAATGCTATCCACCTGGCAAACGGGATGCGCACTACATGTCTGCCAGGAGGTGGGAAATCCACTTGGCATTAGCTGGGTTTCTCCAACAGTGACCTGAGGGATCTCAATCTAGGGGCTTTGGACCAACCGGGTGGGGAGCTTCTAACCAGCTCTGTATACCATTCTCGCGTTTCTGGGCTCTGAAAGATACCTTATCTTTCAGCACAAGACAGTTGTAAGAAGCGTTTATTGAGCACTTACTATAGGGCAGGCACAGTGCCAAGGGCTTTTTGTGTATTTTCTTTTAATCACTATGAAACTTCTATAAGGTGGGTATTATCACCCTATTTTCTAGATGAGGAAGCTGTGGCCCCCAGAGGTGAACTGGCTTGCCAAGTCTAGTGGGTTGGTAAAGTGGAGCCCAGGCCACACTTTAGAATCACCTGGGAAGAGTTACCAGTGATGGAATCCCACCAAGATCAGTTAAATCAGAATATCTGGGGACACAGCCAGGCGTTCCTGGGTGTCTTTCAGAAGCTCCCCAGGTGATTGTGACGTACAGCTGAGGGTCAAAACCACCACACTAGGCAATGAGAAGTGATGGCTGTATATGCAAATTGTCTGCAAATGTATATCAAAGACAGGTGGCCAGGAGTGGCTGGCCAGAGGCCCATATGGTGGCTGCAGTGGTGGCTGGGTGGAGAGGCTGTGCTGGCCAAGGTACACAGGTGGCTACTTCACTGGGGCAAAGCTCTCCCTGCTCCAGGAGTGATATCCTGTCCCCAGTGAATGAGAAAGAGGGTGTCAAGGAGCAGGCAGGCTCTGGGGCCTCAGCCTCTACTCCAACCCACTTTATAGCTGCCATGGATACCTATGGAAGCTCCAAGAGAATCCTAGGCCCAACTCCTGTAACTGGCTGTCAACCAACATCTTCCCTGAGAACAGTGCGTCTGGGCCCTGGTTGCTCTCTCAAACCACGTGGGTAGGAAAATGTGCGTGCCAAGGACTGGTCCTCACCAAGTGGGTCAGGATCCAGAGGAAATGATGAGCCTGAGCAAGGAAGACTATAAAATTGCAATGAATCTGTGCACAGAGCTGCACCCAGCAGAAGCAGGCTCTGGAGTCAGACTGAGTTTGAATCCTATTCAGATGCTGATTAGCTGTGTGGCCTTGTACAAGTTACCCAACCTCTCTGAGCTTCAACTTATTGATCTGTAAAATTATACTCTGAGGTTGGGGAAGAGATTCAGAGATGACATATGTACAGTACTGAAAATAGTGCTTGTCCTCTGCCGAGAGCTCTGTATTAATATTGTTGTTTTATGCATTGTGTTTTAAAGGGCAGGGGCAGGGAACTGCCATCAGTGATGCTGGGGCAGGTGTCCTTCCTCTTGCTCCCCTGTGCCTAGCAGTAACCCCAGGCAGTCCCAGAGAGGAGCCTGGGAATAGGGATGGAGGTGGGTCTCCAATCTTTAGGCTAGCTCCAGGCGGCTCACTCCCATCCTCCCCAAAGACATCAACTGGGAAAGGCACCAGCTGCCCCCTAGTGGCCAAGGGCAGACGCGCACTAAGACATTTTAACCAAAACCTGCAATCCCTGCCCCGCCCCCACCTTTCTACCCTGCCTCTGGCAGACCTGTGGCTCCCAGATGTTCTGTTGACAAAGCAATACCTACACAGGTTTCCCAGTGGATCCCACCATTTCAGAATGAACCAGCTTGACCAGCAACATGAAAGCACTGGGGCAATGAACATCAAGAGTCTGTTTTCTCCACCTGACCAGTTAATTTCAGAAAGGAATGTCCCAGGAGCTACTGCAGCTTTCTGTTTACAAAAGTCTGTGCATTACCAGGTTCCTGTGATTCCAGACGCTAAGAAGTTCTATATTTCCCTTCTGGAGAAGCAGCCTGTGGTTGTGCTGATGGCCTGAGAGCATTGTCCTGGCATATGTGTCCTGAGCCCTACATAGGAAGGGCCATCTGGGAAAACCACCCTATCCCTGAGACACACACAGTGACCCAAAGCCCTTAATTCTTTCAATTGCAGAAGAGGTCCACCAAGAAAGTAGCTGGAGAGGGGACGACAGGGACAGGCATGATGGGCTGGAGTCTACCCAGCCCCTGTCTTTCTGCACATGGAGTAAAGTGCTGTTTATTCAAAATCTTTTTATTCCTTCTGCGCCATCTTTTCTGCCAAACCCTCAGGTGCAGACTGGAAGAAACTGCACATTGACCCTGTCTTCATTTAGCCACCCTTCAGGCTAGAGGACAGAAGGCAAAGGCCACCACCCAGGCAGTCCCTGGGGTAGCCCCAGCAAACTGGGCAGAAGGGCAGGCATGGAAAGTACTGGACGATTTAGACTAGATTGCAGATAACACAGGAGGGAAGTGCAGCAGGGGTCAGCCTGGCAGGGGTCAGAGAAGGCTTCCTGGAGGAGGTGGAGGTGCCTGGCCCTGGAGAGTCAGGTGAAGAGTTGAGGTAGAGGGACAGAGCAGGCACCCTGCTTCAGCAGTCGGACATTCATCCATACGGGCCCGGGAGTTTGCAGGTGAAGGTAGAGGGGCCCAAAGCAGATAGGTCTTTGGGAGCTTCAGGGAAGATGTGGAACCTCCTCATGTCTCAGGTCTGAAGTCTCCGAAGACCCCACTGGGCCCCACTGTCTGGCTGGCTCTAGAGGATGCTGATCTGGCAGCCCAGCCCAGGGCAGACTCAAGTCCCACCATTGTGACTGGAGCCATGGCCATCAGGAAAGGCATCACAGAGGAGCTAGGCACCCACTGGCCAGCACGGAGGCTAAATCCAGCCCCTAGAATAATCGAGAATGGGGCTCTTGGTGGTGTAGCAGCATCACAGGTTCATTTCAGAGGCCATCCAGGGCTTGCCGGACAGGGCTGTCCAGAGAGGCAGCTGAGTGAATGGAGACTCCAGGGGCACCAATGCTAGTTTCCCAGCAGTCAAACCCACAGCTGGTCAGTGCTTGCTTTGTGGCCTCCACTTTTGGCCGTGCCAGACCTGGGGGGAAGGAAGGCAGGTCACCAGTGACAACTGTCTGCTCCTTTTGGGAAAGTTTGTCTCATTCAAAGAAAAGTCCTAGGGTTCAGGTCTTCCTGTTGTACCTTTCTGCTGTGACCCCACCCGAGCCAACAGATCTGGGAGGCACAAAGACGGTCCTAACAGCCCCTGCAGGTGCTGCAATGCCGAGCCTTACACCTTCACCTCCCTGGGGGTTTATGAAGCTACAGTTAGAAACATGGGTTCTCTCATGTGGCCTTGCTGTGAGTTTCCCTCTCTAAGCTTCAGTCTTCTCATCTACCAAAGGGGCTAATAGTACCCACCACTCTGAAGTTCCTATGAGGCTTAAATGGGATAATGCCAATGAAGTGCCCGGCATGGCACCTGGTACAATGGGAACATCCCCCAAACGGCAACTCTCAGCATCATCATGGACCCTGAACAAGCAACCAACAGTCCGGGTCTGCTGAAGTAAGAGTGTGGCCCCTCCTGAGGCCTGGTAGTCACCACTCCCAGGGAACGGTATGCCTTGGGGCCATTGGTGGGTTTGCTGCACAGCAAAGGATGAAAAACAGGGAGGAGGAGATAAAGAGAAGGGAGATCGAAAACCAGAGACATAGAGCACAGAGGGAAACAGAGGCAGACAGGAACAGCCCTGAGGGCTGATACAGCATGCTGGGAAACACCACCAGGAGCCCCTTGCTGGGTCCCCAGTTACTAGCACAGGAGGCTTCTTTTCCCCAAACTTAACAGGAAGAAAAACCCTTTCATTTTGTAGCAAGATCAACCCCCATCCTGGCCATGTCAAGAGGCAGGAGTGGAAGGTGGTGCAGACATGAGCCTGACAACACCCTGGTTATTTCTCAAGCTTGTGGGAGGCTTGGCAGGCCAGGAGGTGGTGGTGAAGGTGACCCCAACAGCCTATCACAGCCCTGCCCTGCACGGAGCTAAATGAACTTTTCTCTTTGAGTCTGCACATCAACCTTGCAAGCTATGTGCTCTCATCCTTACTTAACCAATGAGGCCTGGAGAGGTTAATTAGTTTGTATAAGGCCATACATCAGTGCTGAGACTCGTTCATGGGCCACTTTCTCTTCCCAAGGGAATTCTCTAGGTGGACTCCTCATCCAAGCTCAAATTGGCAACCTGGCCCACCTCTGGGTACCTGGTTTGAGGAGTGTGATGCCGCAGCCGCCGCCACCCGCACCAGTGAGCTTGCTGTGCAGTCCATGAGCCAAGGTCACCTGGCAGAGCTGGTCCAGAGAGGCATGGCCCACACCAAGGGCATTCAGGTGGTGCTGATTCATGTCCATGAGCTCCTGGAGGAAAAGGTGAGGTCTGTTCCCACCTGGCCTGCCCAAGGCTGAGAACTTATGCTCACCTGCATGTCTGCTTGTCTGTCTGACAGCTGTTGGTTTGGGACAGCTAATGGCTTTGACCACCTGGAGTACTGTCTCTCTCCACTGTCCTTCATGCAGAACTTCCCACGGGGCTTGGATGGAGCTGAGCTCACCTTCACACCACAGCAGTGAGCAAGTATTCTACGGCTGGCCACAGAAGCCTCTTGCCTTAGTGATTGATCATGAATGGGTATGTGGCCCAAGGTGGGCCATTCAGGGCCCTCCCACTGTTTTCTCTGCCTCTTTCTACAGGAGCCTCTGAACTAGTTGACTTCAGACACAGCGTGCCAAAATTATCTGCATGGAAGATGAAGAAATTCCTGATCATTGTTGCAGCCCCTGGATCAAGCTATACCTGAAACCATTTACTTCTAGCCTTCTCAGTTAAGAGCCAATAAATTCCTTTTCTGTTAAAGCCTAGTTGAGGTGGGTTTCTATCATTTGCAAGAGAAAGTCTCAAATAATATGCCATCTTACACAGCTGCCTCAGGGACTGACTTCAGAGTAAGAACTGAGCTGTACTTCTAGCAAGGTCATGAGTGGGGGAAACAGCTAAATGTTTGTCTAGGTTTCTTCAATTATGCATAATAAAACTCCTGCTCTCCAAGGATCAAACAAGACATACGTGGATGAAATTATAAAACAGCTACCACTGCCCAGTACCTGCTATTTACATTTTACTTATGCAATGCTCACAACAAGCCAGGGCAATGAGGCTGAGAATCCAGCCATGGTTACTGCCCTTGGGAAGTTAAGAAGCTGGGATCTGGAGTCAGGAGGGCCTGGGTTTGCATCCCAGCTCTGCCCCTTCTTGGTCATGTGTCCTTGGGCAAGATTCTCTGTTCTGTTTTCCCCCTTGTAAACAGGGATCGTAAGAGTCTTTTATACAACATCTGGCAAGAGATAAGTGCTCTGCTGCTATTAATATCTTTATGGATATGTTGCCAACATCCCCACTTTACAGAGGAAGAAACTGAAGCTCTGAGGTGCAAGTGACTTGCCTAAGGTCATTAAGCAAGTAAGGTACTAAGTTGGCACTGGAAACCAGGTCTGCCTGACATGAAGCTCCTGCCTACCCTGCCTTTGAGAGTACCCTTGGCATTGCTGCCACCACCCACTTCTGTGGGGAGCAAGCAGGGTTCATGCTGTGTGGCTTGATGACACAGTTCTGCTCCAATGTGCTGGAAGTACCCAGATGCCATCAGTTGCCAGTCACTAAGACATCTCTGCTGAGGCCCACTTGTTTCTCCTGCATTGGGAGAAACGGCTGGTCGGGCTGCCTGGGACAGCCTTCCCCCCTCCCCAGCACTTCTGACAAACGAGCAGACAGGCATGATGGCCCCAGGTGCCTTTCACTAGCCCAGCAGGCTGGATGTGAAAGAAGACTTCTGGGGGCCTCTCTCTGCGCCTGAGCTCCAGGTGTCACGTTGCTGAGGCAGGTTCCAGACACCTGTCACATTCTGATCCAAAATCTGTCAAGGATCAGATGACAGGTTGTGACACAGAAGAACAGCTCACTAGTTTGAGTGCAAAGCTGTCCAGAAGCTGAGCTGCACATTTCAGTGGCTGCCACAGCCAAAAATATATACAATATATAATCAACGTGCTGTTCTATGGCATTCTCCAGGGGTTCAACAGGGTATATTTTAGGCAGTACTCTATCATTATTAATTTCCTACTCAGGGGGACTGTGTTTCCTCCCTTCTATGTGGGAGGAATGGAAAGCCAGGAAGACAAAGGTCGGGGGAGGAAGAAAAAAGTCAGGGGAGGGAATTAGATGGAGGACCTGCACCCGGCACATAGTAGGTGCTTACTAAAGATCTGTTGAAAAAAGGAATTAGCAAGTCAGTCAGTTTGACCCCTGGCTCAGCCACTCACTAGCTGGATAACTTCAGAAATCACTCTTTCAGCTTCGGTTTTTACATCTGTAAAATGGGATAAGGAGGTTACTTCATAGGTAGGTCGTGGTAAGGATCAAGTGAAAGATCATTTGTAAAAGGCATGGTTTAGTAGCAGCTTCCACTCAGTATCGGGGCTGCAGACTCAAAGGCCTACAGGGATCAGGGAGGCACCAGGCAATGACTGAAGCAGGTAATAAATCACACAGGGTTGGGGGCTGTGGGGAAATAGAGACGCATGGCCCCTTTGAGGGGTCCTCCTCCTGTATCTGCACTTGACAGCTACCTCATGGCTACACCAGCCAGGGGCTGCCTGATCCTCTTCTTTATGGGCAGCCAGATGGCTTTTTAATGGCAGTCCATATTCCCCAGGCCAGATGGACCCTGTCCAAGGAGGAGGAGCCCGGGCCCTTTGCTCACTGAGCTCGTGGCACTCTAGGCATCAGACTTGTGTGTCTGTCACCCACGGGACCTCTGAGCATGGGATATACAGAGGGCAGAGGTAGAGCTGGGATTCAGACACAGCCCTGACCAAATGCAAATATAAGACCTCGGCCTCTACGATGAAATTATGCAAATGGTGGTGTCTGGGGCTACAATAATGAAAAAAGAATTTTAGGGCTGGGCACAGTGCCTCATGTCTGTAATCCTACCACTCTGTGAGGCCAAGGCTGTTGATTGCCTGAGCTTGTGAGTTCAAGACCAGCTTGAGCAAGAGTGAAACCCTGTCTCTAAAACTAGCTGGGTGTTGTGGCTGGCACGTATAATCCCAGCTACTTAGGAGGCTGAGGCAAGAGGATCTCTTGAGCCCAAGAGTTTGAAGTTGCTATGAACTATAACTCAATGGCATTCTACCCAGGGCAGAGACTCTGTCTCAAAAAAAAAGAAAAACTAGCCAGGCCTGGTGGCAGGCACCTGTAGTCCCAGCTACTCGGGAGGCTGAGGCAAGAGGGTCACCTGAACCCAAGAGTTTAAGGTTGCTCTGAGTTATAACGCCACAGCACTGTACTGAAGGTGACAAAGTAACACTGTCTCAAAAAAAAAAAAAAAATTTTAGAACCTGTCTGGCCCAAAGCAGGCAGTTGATAAGGTTGTTGAATGAACACATGCAGGTAGCACTAATAACAGGGAAGAGGAGGCCAGGTAAGAAATTACTCCTGGACCAATAGAGTACTCTGTATTAACAGCAATATATCTGCCTAACCACATAGGCCTGACCCCCTTAAA